>JAODAL010039423.1:0-2500 GCA_025379985.1 Phyllomedusa bahiana | reverse complement strand
ACTGTTATGGGGTACCTGTGGTTGCATTGTTAAGGGGCTCCTATAAGTGTTTAGAGGGTTCCAATATTTTTTGCTCTCATGGATCTCCCATGATTGCAGTTTTATGGGGCTCCTATAAGTGCACTGTTTAGGGGGTTCCAATATTTTTCGTTCTCATGGGGCTCCCATGATTGCATTGTTATTGGGCTCCTATGATTATCACTGTTATGGGGTTCCTATAATTGTCAATCTTATAGGGCTCCCTTGACTGCACTCTTTTTTGGATTCCAGTGATTTCCACTGTTATGGGGCCCCTATGATTGTTGTATTATGGAGTTTCATTAATTGTTACTTTTATGGAGTTCCTATAATTGCATTGTTATGAGGCCCCTATGATTACTCTGTTATGGGGTTTGTGTGTTTATCATAGTTATGGTGTTCCTATGATTGCAGTATTATGGGGTTCCTATAACTGTCACTCTTATGGGGCCTCTAAGATTGTTGTATTATGGAGTTTCAGTAATTGTCATTTTTATGGGGTTCCTATGATTGAATTGTTATGAGGTTCCAGTAATTGTGCCTGCTATGTGGCCCCTATGATTGTAGTATTATGGGGTTCCCATGATTGCACTGTTATGTGGCCCCTATGATTGTAATATTATAGGGTTCCTATGATTGCACTGTTATGGGGCCCCTATGATTGTTGTATTATGCAGTTTCAGTAAGTGTCACTTTTATGGGGTTCCCATGATTGCACAGTTATGGGGTCCCTATGATAATACTATTATGGGGTTCCTATGATTGCACTGTTATGGGGCCCCTATGATTGTTGTATTATGTAGTTTCAGTAATTGTCAAGTTTATGGGGTTCTTATGATTGCACTGTTATGGGGTCCCTATCATAATACTATTATGGGGTTCCCATGATTGCACAGTTATGGGGTCCCTATGATAATACTATTATGGGGTTCTTATGATTGCACTGTTATGGGGCCCCTATGATTGTAATATTATGTAGTTTCAGTAATTGTCGCTTTTATGGGTTCCCATGATTGCACAGTTATGGGGTCCTATGTCATCTTTTTGGGGTTCTTATTTTGCACTGTTATGGGGCCCCCAAAAACTATTTGGGGTTATTGATTGCACAGTTTGGGGCCCCTATGAAAATACTTTTTGGGGTTCCTTATAATTGACTTTTATGGGGGGCCCCTTTAAAAATATTATTGGGGGGTTTCCCTTGTTGACATTATGGGGTCCCTATGAAAATATTTTTAGGGGGTTTTTCTTATGATTGCACTTTTATGGGGCCCCTATGATTGTAATATTATGTAGTTTCAGTAATTGTCGCTTTTATGGGGTTCCTATGATTGCACTGTTATGGGTTCCCTATCATAACACTATTATGGGGGCTCCCCTGATTGACACGATTATTTTTCCCCTTTTGGGTTTCCATTTTTTTTTGTTAATATAAAATTTGGGTTTTTTTTTTGCATTTTTTCTTTTAGCATTTCCCAGAATTCTCACTACCACTTTGGGCGCACTATGTCCTACAGGCTCTCCGGCTCTCGGACCTCATGTTACTTCTCCAGCTCCGGTTCTGTAGTTGTTTTTTCCTCTGTCTCCATCTTTATACCCCATCTTTTTAACCTTTAGATTTTCGAGTCTCTAAGTTTTAAAGCAATCACTCCCCCCCCCGGCGCCCCTTGACGGTGGGGGTCATCCCCGGCGTTCCGTGTTTAAGTGGTCAATACTGTAAAGATGTCTACAAAAGCGCATATCCCCCCGGCGGCGCGGCTCTCGCCTTCCCCCCAGTGGAGGTCGTCAGGTCTCCAATTCCCAAATCCTTTGGGGCCGTCTGCAGCCCCAGAGCCCCGGGGACAGGTTGACTTTTTTTTATTCTCCCCCCGTTTTTTTCTCAGTTCTCCCTGCTGAGCTGGTTTTAGTTTATTTTTGCAGCTGGAGGACCCCCCCCCCCCTCACCGGGCGCCCCAAGGGGGCCCCTCGATTACGGCGGAGGCTTGACAGCGCCTCTGCCCCGGGTCTTTTATATTGAGGCACATGCTAGGCAGCACCCTCGCCCTTCAATCTCCCTTTCTTTTTATTTCCTTTGTCTCTTTATTTCCCGTCTCTTAACCTCCGGGTCCCCCAGATTTCTTCAATTTTGAGCAGAAATGAAAAATTTTCCTTATACAATTTTTTTTTACATTTTTTTTTTTTTGGACCGTTCAAAAAGAGGTTTTAGAAAAGGATCCCGGAACGTTTCCTCCAGGGCCCAGGCCCATCATTTACCCGGTAGGAGAAGGGATAGGTCCGAAAAAATCGACGCCTACAAAACTGTGGATCAGGTTTTTCCAAAGTCCAAGGTTTTTTTGACCAGAAGGTACGCAGGGTTTTCCCCCAGATTGTCCCCATCAGATCCTTTCTTCTTGCTTCGTTATATCAATTTGAAAGGGCTTCGTCCCACAAAGAGACAATCTGTAGATTGAAGGTCTCTTTGTGGGGGAGCTGTGTTCCTTTCGTT
>JAODAL010039422.1:0-38013 GCA_025379985.1 Phyllomedusa bahiana | reverse complement strand
TCTTTGACTGCGGCAATAGCTCTTTTGGTATCCCCGGTTTTGGGTGGGGCCCCCAAAACGCTCCTGTTTACCTTCCTTTTATCTCCCATCCTCTTGGGCCATTTAAAGCCACGGGGAAAACCGGGAGACTTTAATGAACCCTCTTTTGACTGACGGGTTTTGTGTGGCCGCCCCTTCGCCAGACCACCCCAACACTTTGTCGCGGGATAAATTGGGGAGCCCACTGCCCCAAAACGATAAATGGAAAGCCCGAAGTGGGGTTAGGGAGGGGACCCTTTCTTTAAGCATGGAGCGTCTGGAAAAAAGGGGATAGGGCCGGGGCGGCGTTGCAAAAATTTTGGGAAAAAAGGGTTACACCCTTCTGGATGACCCCCCTTCTTTAAGGGAAAGGGGGATCTCTCCCCGCCCTGTTCTTCGGAGCTAAAAAGTGGCCCGGCTGGGGGGTGCGGCGCCTTTTTGGGAGGCTTCAGGGGGCCGGGCCCTGCTGCAATTTTCCGGGAAAGCGGGGTTTTATGATTGGGGAAAAAGGGATTGGCGTCTCCCTGGTTTGGGGGCATCTGGGGATCAAAATGGCCTCCTCCTTGCCCCTTTCATTAAATCTCCTTAAAAGGTAACCGGGTTTCATAAAAACATCGGAAATTTTCCCTTCGGGATTTTCAACCTGAAATTAATTCCAAGCTCAAACGGGTTTTGTCGGGGACCTCCCCACGGCTAGGGCCTCAGCTGAACAAGCTCCTCCTTCCCCAAATTCCCAAAAAATCCCGAAGCGGTTTTGCCCAAAAATTTTTGGAAAACCCCATTTTCTCATTTGGGCTGAAAATTCCCCCTTGGGGGTTTTGGGGGGTCTTCCGGTGGTAAAGACCCCTGGCCAAAAAGGGTTTCTCTGCTTCAATTTTTTTTTTAAATTTTAAAATTACCTCCCCTTTCCTACTTGCCTTTTTTTAAAATCCCAATCTCTCCAAACCACTCCGATCCCAAAACCCCCACATCCTCTTTTCCCCACATTAAACCCACCCGGAGGGGGTTTTGGTTTTTGTCCCGGGGAAGGGAGGCTCGAAAACAAACACGCTAAAGCCCTTTGGGATGAAAAATTCATTATCTCGTTCCCGGGGGGGTTTCCCCCTTAAAGATCCTGCGCTTGATGCTGGGAAAGCTCGAAAAGGTTTCCCCCTTGGACCCCCTCATCGTCCACTTTTTGCGCGAGTTTGGATTGGGCCCCCTTTTTTTAAAACCCAAAGGGTCAGGGCCCTCTCTATTTTGCCACATCCAAAAAGGAATCGGCTTTAAATGGAACGTTGATCTGACCCCTTTTTCCCATACTTTAAGGGTTTAAAAAAAAAAAAACCCAGGGGAATGCCCGTTGTCCCCGTTGCTCTATGTCCCGGGCACCCGGACATTTTTTTGGAGTCCATTTCAAAAACCAACCCGGCCATCAGGGGTATCACGTGGGGGTCGTGAATTTTAAAGGGTTTGGGGCCCCCTTTTTGCAGCCCCGACCTTTTTGATAATACTCCCCAAAACCTCTTATTTCCCCTCCCTTTCCCCTTTTGATGTCCCATTTGGCGCGTTTCCCAGGGGTCTGGTTCAAAATCAATTAGCAAAATCGGGAAGCTCTTTAACATTTCAATTGACCCTGCCGTCATCAATGCTCTTAAGGGAAATACCTTTCCCCCCGGGCCGGGCCACGGGTACTCCTATTTGGGGGGTCTTTACCCTGTGACCTATCCAGGCTATTTGGAAACAAACTCTCCCTTGCTTATCAATCTCCTCTACTTGGGGGCTTTGGCCCCAAGGGGATTTCTCCGGGTTGGGTAGAAGAATTTTCTGAAGAAGTTATTCTTCCGAAGACCCCTGTATCTTTCTTCAGGACATCCCATTTTTTATTCAAAACCCTTTTGGGATCAGAGTCCAGCGTATTTTTCATGACTTCATCTGGATTTCCCGCCCCCCTGAATTTGCAATGTTGCAAACTACTATTACTAAAAAGGGCCCTTTCTGATTTTGGGAAACATTTAATTTCGCGTATAATTATTATGTATCTGTTCTGGTGCATAAAGCATATACAGACAAATATCTAAATATATACTGATTATTTAAAAGTTGTAAAACTTCATATGGTAAGAAAAATCCTGTTTGATTTTATTCCCCAATGGGATCCTTGGGAAAGGGGAAAATCCACCAGGCCCCCCTTGAGAACATTTTTATGTAACTCACCCCCCCTAAGGCGTGGACTTTTTCTATACCCATTTTTGCAAACTAGAAAAAAATCCCTTTTTGACATCAAAAAAGTTTTTGGGGACAGGGGTGCCTTGAAAGAACAAGGGGTTCAAGGGTCAGGCAAATGTACGTTTCTCACCCTTTTAGGGGGGGGGACGTACCCCAACTACGTACTCCATTTTACAACTTATTTAATACCAACAAATTTACTATCAGTTTATATATGTCGGAAGATAAAAGATTTGTTGTTACAAAATATTAAATTGTTTGTGTTTTTTTCAACAAAATGCAAACATGCAAAAAAATGTCCCACCCAAAAAAAAAACCTTTTGTATCTATCCATGAAACGTATTTTTTTTGGGAGGGTAACGACTGGGGAAAAAAAACAGCTTAGATTTGGGAGCCCTACGTGAGACAACTGACATTTTTATTATTTTTTTTTCACTGTTTGGTAATGAAAACAATTGGTATTGTTTTTTTCACAATTTTAACATTTCATAAAATTGTCTGCTGATCGGTACTAAAAGGGAAATTTTGCCTGGATTTACGGGTTGATTCTTTTTTTTGGCATTGCAAATAGGTCTTTGAAACCATTGTGCATATTCACAGGATTTTTTTCCCCGGAAAAGGATTTTGAACAATTATAGTTAGGGCATTCATATATAAGGCTAAGTAATTGAAAAATGTAAATTTTTACCCTTGTTCTGTCAACCAGCAGATATACTACTGCTGTTTTTATTGTTATTTTTGTTTGTCGTTTTTTTGGTTATTGTTCAGACGACTGACCTATGCAGTGCTCTGAGCGGTGGCAGTATAGCAATGGTACAGCAAATTAAAACCCCAAAAAGGTGGTTTCCATTACCACATATGCCAACAAAATTCAAAAAGGCTTCTTTTCCCCCGCACAGAGCACAAAACCCAAAAGCCTTGATGAAGAGATTTTCTCTCGAAAAAACGCGTCGGCGAGGGGAATGGGTATTAATCTACATTACGCTAAATGCATATCCCTTTCTAGAGGAATTTTTCATAATTTTTACATATTTTTAATAAAATTTTTGTTTTTAAAATATTTTCATCTGGCTCTCCCCCCTTCCCTGGTTTAAAGCGGGCATGGGCTATCTGCCTTTTTTGCTGAAATTACGGAACCAAATTTGTTGGTCTATTCCCTGCCGTGTCTCCACCAAGTAACGCCGAACAGGTAGCTGACTTGAAATTTTTTTTGTTTTTCCCATTTATATTTTACACTTATTTTTATTATGGAAAATGTTTGTGGATTAGGTCTCTATCAACCTGTTAAATTGGTTTTGAGGCTCCAGTGCTCCCCCCCTATGTATGCGTTTATGTTCCTCGGTTTCTTCTTTCCAGCACTTGTTTTGACCGTGTCGTCATCACTGTATTCCATTATGTATGGCTCGTTTTCTTTGTTTTATTGTACCTTTGTTATTCAGAACTGTTTCAGAAAATAACATTGAGGTTAAGGTTTATTTTTTCTGTGCTTTATAAAAAAATGTTATAAAATTTTAAATTAGAAAAAAAAAAAAAAAAAAAAAAGAAAAACCCAGTATTTGACAATAAAGGGATTCACCCAACCACTAACCGATGGGAATAAGTTTTTGTGTCTTCATTCAATTGTCTAAAAAAAAGGGCAAAAAGCAAAAATTCTGCTGTGGTATGTAAACTTTTGGAGCACCAACCCGTATCTCCCAGGTAAAAATTTTTAAAACCTTTTAAAAAAACTTTTAAGGCCCCTTTGAAAATAAAAAAATGAAAAAAATGGGTACCACCCATGGCACAAGTGTTTTGTGCCATGGGTAAATCCCAAAAGGGGGGTTCCCTCCATTTGATACTTTATCATTATTCTGCCTGCATGTTGGGCACTTTACTGCTGAGGTCAGTTATTGGCGCATAAAATTTAAATGGGGATAAATGAAAAACTGTTTTTTTTCACAACATAGGGAGGTTAAAATTTGTTTTAAAATGGGTGAAACCCCCCTTTGAAGGTTTGTCCATCCTTAAAACAACTACCGCAGCTTTTGGGGCCCTTTTAAATAAAAAAACAATTTAAAAACACCCAAAATCCGGGCCCTGGTTCCAGTGCCAAGCCTCCACAGACTTCTGTTTTCATTCTGTAACTTCCAGAGGGGGACATCGTATTTCTAAATGTCATTACTATTTGACAGTGAACCTCTCTGAATGGTGATACAATTGAAGGTAACTGACCATTGCAGCCAGTCAGTGGCTACAGCGGTAATGTCCCTCTTTAGAAGTGACAGGATAAAAAAAAACAGACCAAGATGCAGCCTGAACTAAAGGGAAAAGGGGGAGTATAATTTTTTAAAATTTTACTGGCACCCTAGGACCTGCTGGTATGATCTGTATAGGAGGTGGAGAACCCTTTAAAAATGTAAATGTTCTGTGATCCTAAGCTTAGAAAATATATAAAATATATTTAAGATTCCTAAAATAGGTTGACACCTAGGCCAAATTTTCCTAAACATTCTACAACATGGGATATAGAATCTTGTTATACCAGAGAAGTTACTAAGAATTACAAATAAAAAGCTAGCATGTCATATAGGATTGAGCTTGGCCTGTGTTTGAGTTTATACATGTGTGGAATTTAAAGAGATTCTTGAAATTCATATGTTATGCATTGTATCTGCACATTTCGGGTCTCATTGATCAATTTCTTAACTCGTTTGCTAGTTCTGTTAACTGGGAATGAGAACAGCTAATGTATCCCACAATCAAAAACATTCTACTGTCATACCGAATGGTAATTTGCTTCCTGTTACCATTGTGTGCAATCTTGGGTACAACAGTTAAATGGCTGGTGGAAAAGCATATGGACTGGAAAGATCTGTCCATAGTAATGACCGAGCATATGTCCTGGATGAAAACATCCATAAATGTTTGGGTATGGACTGTAGGTTCTATAGCTTGTTTTGAAAATAACAGCATCTTCACTTTCTGCCTATAGACTGCATCTGCAATCTGATTGCTATCATCAGGAAAGAATTGAGTCGTCAGGTCTAATTAATTTTCCAAAGGCCATGACCAAAATTTCAATTCATCTCACAGAGTTTTAGGGAGTTTTGTTCCTACCATTTAAATGCCATATTCCTCTGCTGTTTTGTCCATCTGGACTAGAAAAGAGTGGTAGGGCCCCTCGTCTAAATTGGGCTTGAAAAGCAATTATTGTCCCCTTAATCTACAAAACTTTTGTATGCAATTTCTTGTCTTTTTTCCCCTATGCGCCTTATAGAGTGTGTGGAAAAAGCCTGTATCTGTGGCCTGTATCCACCACTTTAAAGTAGATATTTTTCAGTGTCTGGAATGTGGAGTCTCTGTATGTTGAGACCTGGGACCATTACAGATGCAGTAAGTGTCTGAATACCTAGTATTCTAAAAACAGGTCATCTTGTTTAATGAGTGTTGCGCAGAAAGTCGACTGTGCAGAATCTGCAGGTTCTGCAACAGCCGAACTTTGAGTGTGTATGGTGGGAATGAAAGAGGAATAAGCTGTTGCCAGACACCTTTTTTCAGGTATGTTTAAATTCAACACACCCTATCCTTTCTCATGATAACAGGGATGAGTCAGCACACTCAACATACATTAGATGGTTGGCCAGTCCCACCATTCATTATGTGTATGAACACCAATAACCTCCAGGTTACCTATGTCAGACAGTTAACTCTGGCAATCTCAAGCCACGGTTCTTTGGGGAAGAGGCACAAAGAGCTCTATCTCTCTCCCTCCATTGAAGTGTTGTAAATTTTCAAAGGCTAGATCAGAACTTCTGTGATATCAATCATTAGAGGAGTTCAAGGCTCTGAACAAGTGCTACCTCTGTGCAGTCACTGGCATGTATACCTTTAAGGGGTTTTCTCGCTACAAAGATCATATTTCTAATGATGGGGACAGTAAAATTACGCACTTTTGTAATAGGTTTGCTTTACCTAAGTCATTTAGTATAGTAGATATAAGCTAAACAGTGCATCGACAGCTATTTCTGCAGCTGCTGGTCAGGACACACCCCCTTTTCTGTGATTGGCTGGCTGACATTTCATTCAGCCTGTTGAGACACGCCCCCAGATGGGAAACGCCCCCTGCGCTGAGATTGGCTGCCTGCACACTATATGTTTACTCCCCTCTGAGCTGTGAGAAACAAGCTGCCTGAGATAACTGTGTGTCTGTATAATGAAGGCTGTGTCAGCTCCTTTCCATGTAATGGCTCTCCAGTGATAGTTCTATGTAAAGGGTCTGGGCAGTTACTGAATAACTGATAGATACACTCTCCCCTCATATAACACAGTCTTATACCCTGCTCTCCCCCCATACAACAGCCTTATACAGTCTGCTCTACCTCCTGCCTGATAACAGAGGACGAAGGAGGGGGCCAGAGACCATTTCTCACACTTGCTTCATCAGTTCAGGCTGTGTGTATAACAGCAATTACAGCTTGAAAGGTGTCTGGTTACAAGGAGCTTGTTCAGCCTGGAGCTGAGAACTCTGCCACCATGAAGCATGAGAACTCTGAACCAGAAGTATGAGAACTGCAGCCAGAAGCATAGCAGGAGGTCTGCAAAGCTGACGTCCTCCCCCTTCCCTTACTAACAGATAATGATGATGTCACAGCTCTTCAGTGAGGGGAGACACACCTCCTGGCAGGAGAGACACGCCTACTGAGCGAAGAGACTCGCCCCTGGATTTGAAACTGAAACAGATAGAAGGAGCTCAAGTGTACGAAAAATTCAATCGATAAAACCCCTTTAATCTGTTTAGTTCTACTGCCTCAAGACCTTTTCATAATATTTCAATATTTCCAAAATATAAGCATAGAAATAATGTATCAAAATGTGGTGTACATGCGAAACGCTTTTTCTCAGCATTCACAGTTTTGGGACATCAAGTTCTTAGGTTGCTTCCAAAGTTTCTGCTTCAGGGACTGTAATTCCAGTTCCTCCACACCATTAATTTGTTACGTTTTATCTTCAATTGCATTCTTAATAGAATGAATATTGCCATTTTATCTAACGCTTCTCGACTAATCTTTAAGACGTCTTGTGTCGACATCATTAATGAGATTGATTGTGGTATGAGCTAATGGAGACACCAGGGGAGGTAGAGTTCTATTAAACAGTTCTGACACAAAAAAGAGCCAAGTCTTTTAATAATAAAAAGCAATATTGCTTCGAATCTCTACAAAAGGTGACATTCAGAAAATCTCCCGTGCTCAGACAGGGAATTTGGAATTAGAGAATTTGGTCAGTGTTAAACTTTACCCTTTGCAGTTGTTACTAAACAACAAATATTAACATATTTAGGTTACCTTAAGTATTTTTTTGCAATTGGCTACAAAGTAACACTGCATTTGGATGCTGCAGAAAGAGTGAACCTATATTGACAACCTCTGCTTCCCTTTCGGGAAAACATTGCTTTTTAGAGGAGTATCACTTAAAGCTTTAGCCCCTCCTATCCTATGCGGCCACACCCACTGTAATGCTTCATTAGTTTAAGAAAGGCACCAAGTCTGTAAAATATCTACAGTATATAATATGGCCATTTAATGAACATATAGTACTACCATACAGTTCCCAAACTATATTTGCTATCAAGTGGCAGCACCACCTATTAGTAAGTGTCTCTCTGGTGAATCAGTTAAAGGGGTTTTGCCACAAAGTAAAATTGATGTGGGAAGCTTGCAAATGAAATGAAAACAAACCTTTTCACCATTCATTATTAAAAATTCTGCACCGTTTTTGATTTAGCTGCTACTTTAGTGATCCATTGTTTACAGCTTGTCTCCAAGGGATCCGACCAGGGCTGAGAGCTCCTCAGTCCTTTTCGCACATGCTCAGACTTCACTTCTCCTCTCAGGCAGCTACTGAGTGTTCAAACCCCGGGTGCTGTCATTCTACTTCTGTCCTCTGTACTCCATAGTTATTAGTCAAACAGTGCAAATAAATAAAAAGAAACTTCAATGAGGTTTGTGCATTGATAAAGGGGGAAAAAAAAAAACACAGGTTTGGTTCCTGCAGGGACTTGAACTGAGGACCCTTGTGCCTGAAGGCAAAAACTTTACCTCTCAGCTACTCACAATGCTTTACAAAAACAGACCTTTCTTTGACTACAGAGAGGAAAGGCCTGGTGATGTCACCCTGCTGAGTCACATGATATGCAATTCAAACAAATCACACATGCCCCCTTCTGAGCACACAGAGCAGAAGAGCTGGATTCAGGAGGTATGAAATGAGATTGTGGCAAAACCCCTTTAAGATTCAGCTATCACAGATACCAAGGCAGCACAAGAACAGGCCTCCTACTGCCACAGCCTCTAGAGCAGGGGTGTGAAACTAATTTTTAATCAAGGGGCGCCTAGCATTATGATTGCCCTATAAGGACCATTTGTTACTATATGACTGCATAAATGTAACTGGAATAAGCTCAGCAGTGAAACCCTGGGCCAGACATATCTGTGACAAAACAGTGTTCCTTGTGCTTTTAAAGCTTGATTTTATTCTATGTTTGTGAGTAGAAATAACTTCATCACACAAAAAAAATGTAACACTTCAAACAGTCTGTGCTATGTTCATTTAGGGTCTCTTTATTTTTAGGATGTCTCCATCCAAGGAAGAATGTGTTTATTAAAAACTCCGATCTTTCACAAAGTTGAAAGCCTGGATGATTTTTGAGACTTGTGTGAATTTCAATAGAAACATTTACACTCTGAGCCAGTGTTGTAGCCTTAGAGTGTTCTTACTATTTATACAAGTCCTTAGAGGGTTTGTCTTCTCTCACTGAGTCTACTTCTGAAGCCAGCTCCTTACAAGTTACAGCGGATGATGAGATGGCCGTGCTTGTACAATTCTCTTCATTTATTTCTATGGGATTTCTGAATAAAGTAGAAGAGTGAAGAAATCAGGCGATACCTTTTAGAGGCTAACTGAGTATATTTGATAGTGAGCTTTCGAGAGGACTAGCTCTCTTCTTCAGACTGATGTTATACAACAAACTGAAAATGCACAGACTTTTTATACACAAAAGACATGGATCTTCAAAGGAACTTAGAATCCTTAAAAATAACAAAATGCAATATAAGTAGAGCAATTATTTACAACAGGTCAAGAAATAAACAGTCTGGAAACTTGTGAGGCGTGACAGGAGGGATCAGTAATTATTTCTCTTATCTATTTGCAGTCAAGGGAGATTTGTTGCTCTCACAGTTCACACATAGTTTGATATGAAGCTGTTATGAATATTCAATCCATTTTGCAGAGTTTTAAATTTTTGCATTTATTTATATTCCCATTCCTTCCTCTTCCTCTGAGTCTTAAAATTTCCCATTAAGACCTTAACCTGCAAATCTTCCATGGAGTGATTTTCTCCAGAGAAATGTGCGGCCACTGGGAGATCTGTTCTGCTGTTGTTAATGGTGAATCTGTGTGAATTCATGCACTGACCGAGTCTCTGCCCTGTTTCCCCCACATAGAGGCCTGTGGTTGGACATTGCACACACATGATTAGATACACCACATTGGAAGACTGTAGGAAAATGTCCCCCTAATTCTGTGCACCTGTTAGGATTGTGGGACAGGTACACTGTCAGTGGTGTGGATGTGTCTGCAGGTCTTGCACCTCTTTTGCAGGCAGGGTGAGGCAACCACCAATCCTGCGGCGCTCCAGACAATAATGCGCCACAGGTTTGGTGGTTGCCGAAAGGAAAGGAGAGGGGGGGCTGGGAATATGTCTTTGAGTCTGTTGTCCCTATGTAGCACAGGTTGAAGTTCCTTGGCAATCTTTCGTAGGATCTCCAGCTATGGGTTGTAGGTGAATAAAGTTGAGTGAGAGTGCTCTGCTTTATTTGAAAATCCCATGAATAAATGGAAAAATGACAGCTCATAGCTCATGACAAGTCGTCTGCAGAAGCATATTTAGGGAAATGGAACAACCCCTTTTAACATACTGTTAACCTGAGACACTATGGGCCTTATGCATGAAAACTGGTCTAAGACGTTCTTTGTTGCCCATCACAACTAATCAGAGCTCCCCTTTCATTTCATATAGTGCTCTGAAAAAATGAAAGGGGAGCTCTAATTGTTTGTTATGTGCAACAAAGAAAGTCTTAGACCAAGACAGTTTTCATACATGTGGCTCTAAATGTACCAAATGGAAGCATCCCTTCAGGCTTTCTATAGTGCATGTATCTTTTTTCTGGGCTGCTGATAAAGTAGTTTAAATTGTTTCACCAGAAAGGTTATGATATATCATGTGGTCAGTAAAAGGTCAATGGATTCTTTAAGGGTGTGTTATAGCCAGTCCCTTCCATCTTTTTAGCACCGGTCTTTCTACCTTGGAGGGTGGCTAGGGTAACGGGCTAGGACCGTCAGTGCAGTGTCAACACCAGTGAGTTGCTAAACAGACCAGTGTGAAGATGTGTGCCATAGCTCTGAAGCCAAGATGGTGCCCATTCTCTGTGTCAGTGCCACCACCTCTCTGCCAAGTACGGGTTTAATCCTCTGAGGAAAATGGAGAGTCGGTCCTTATGTGTCCAGACCTTGTTCATTGATGTTTTATTTCTCTAAGCAATTGTGGGTCACATAAAATAATGTGGCGGACCGGAATCCGCCTGCGGGCCTTGAGTTTGACATGTACTCTAGAGGGAAGCGACACATTGCATATGCTCAGCTATGTAAAAATTTATAATTATAAAAAACCCTCTCTTGTTTGCACCTCTTACCCACCCGAGATTCATGTTCTAGAGTTACTAACCAGTTGCCATCTTCTCTAGTGTAATGTGGAAGGTGAATATCCTGCTGGAGAGTATAAAATATGGCACCAGCATTTTGTTCACTATGGAGTCAAACAGCAGGATCCCCAAAGGAACCGAGAGTTTCAGCAATAGCACTTGCTGTCAATAGAAGCTGTTGCTAGGCAGCTATCTAAATGAATTCAGTTGCGAAAAATATTCATAGAGTCTGACGCACTCTATAACAATATATAAGTACAGATCATGTAGTGCTATTATGTCCAGTGAATTTCAGTTTGCTTTGTAGGGAAAATGATGAATCTGATTAATTTATGGGTACTTATTTCCATTCCCTACAAAAGTGTGTAACATGCTTTGTAGATGGATTATGGTCCAGAATTAGAACCTATGACAATGATAATTACTGTATGGAAACAAACATGTATGGAACTGATCTACAGATAGCATCTGGTCTCCATTATCAAGAAAAGGTTAAAGTCACCTTAAAGAACATGACTGAATTTGCATCTCTTCGATATCAACTCTCTGAATTTTTTACCTTTTGGCACTGCCACATGTGCCCTCAGAGCAGATTTGGTTGTAAGATATTTTAAATAGAATTTTCGGTGAAATCAGTGCTTTGTGTTAGCTGAAGTGCCTATTTTATACTTATAGTTACTTTTTCTTAAGAATATATTAATTAAATAAAAATTCTTCTGGTGTATACATAGCACTTGTAGGTACAGTGGGGATATTGTGACATTCAACTGTACCCTCAATTATATTTATAAGCTTTTATTTATTATGTTATTTTATGTAACTATTATATATCTTCTAAACAGTCTATTCTTTATAGTATAATATTCTTTATGTTTTATTCATGTATTATTTATGTATCGTCTACATGCCATTTTATTTAAAGGAGTGTTCCAACAATAGAAAATGCTTGTTAGTCTGTCAGCATGATGGAAAATAAAACCGACGTCGTCATTCTGTTGCTGCGGCCGTCTCGGTGATCCCAGCTGTAGCTTTGAACATTCATTGCTCATATGACAAGCCATTTACGGGCCACAGAGGTCACGTGCATGTAAACATTGTGGCCTGTGATTAACTGCACCTGAACGATGAACGTCAAAGCTACAGCTGGGATCACCAGGAGAGCCACGGCGACAGAACGACAGCGTCTAGGAGGTAAGAATGATTCCTCTCTTCTATTTTCCATCATGCCCCAACAGACGAATGAGCATTTTTTACTGCTGAAACTCCCCTTTAAAGGGAATATGTCGCCAATTTTTTTTTTTACTTATTAAATCAAAACCCTGATCCATATGCTTTTCCTCTCAGTCGTTTTTATTTCCGGATTGTAGATTTCTCTATTCGGTCGTCTATATATGATTGTGGGGAAGACATTCTTGCTTTTACTGCTTTAACAGCAGTCAGAGAGATACTTTACAGCAGCTTCATGCACATAAGATTCTTAAGACAGATTCTGTCCCATAGACTTGTATAGGAGAGTTTTCACTGTGAAGGGAGGGGAGAGGGGAAGCTTTGACTATCTCCTCTTGTGACTGGTGGATTCTGTGTTATCTGTACACAATGGTGTCTCCTTTCAGTGTGACCCTGGACCCTGCTTTTACTGATAATGAACTCACTGCTGAAAAGCTCTCTAAACAGACCAGGAAGTGTCAGATGATTATTAGGCTTAGTGGCCAAAGTTAAAACTGCAGGACTTAAGAATTATTAAAAAAATATTGAAAGTGATATGGAAAATTAAAAAAACAGAACCAAAAATTCCTACAAAATGTGTTTAACATAAAAATGTGAGTTAAACAATGTCATTTTTTGATGACACATTCCCTTCAATACATGAAATTCTGACTCTATATGGGCAGAAATACCAGTTTCATTTGAGGCAATACTAGGCTTTTTTCCTTTTATGCCACGATCACAGTGGCATTCTTCTAAGCTACTGTGGGTGTGATTATTTCAGTATAAATGTTACCTGCCTTGCTTATATGTATCGACCTGTTATGCGATATGCACAAAAAGCGTTGTCCTGTTATTTATGTAATAAAAAGTACAATAGTCTTCCCTGTTGACTTTCTTTTTGCTCTATCTCCTGTGCCAATACTCCAGGACAGTTCCGGCGTACCAGGATCGGAAAATGAAGAGTCTTTATTTGCATCTACAGAGAGCAGGAGTGGCTGGCGATATTTTCCAATACAAGAACTATGCCCTAGTCCAAAGTAGAATATGATTGTCAACTAATTTACTACTCTTACTGGTTGTTCTTTGTGCACTCTTGTCTCCCTTTTCTTCTCTTTTTTCCCCTGGACGCCAGACTGCACAAAAGATCTTCTCTCAAGATGTTTTACTTGTTACTGACAAGTGTTTTGAGCTCTGCATGGTTTTCTATAAAGCAGTACTAGTCCAGCTACCTCTCTTTTAACTGTAGTTACTTAAAACATCTGTGTGCATGAAACATTTGATAGATGAAATTATAGATAAAATAAAATATAAGAACATCAAAGTATTGCATGGGGTTAAAGGAGTTGTCTCACTACAAGGATTGCTTTTTATGTTAAAGATCTTGCAAAAACAAGTCACTTAGCAATATATGTCCATTAACAGTGTCCTACCTATTCCTAGCTATCCCCTCTTGTATGGGCTGCATTAGCTCCTCAGGTCGCTAAAGCTACAGACCTGTTTGATCTCGCCTCATTGGCTGCAGGCACTAGTCGCTATAGCTAAAGACCTCGTGTCCTCAGCAGCTCATCACTGCAGTTCAATAGAAGCCAGTAAAGCCGGTAGACACGCCCCTGAATTCAACAATGAAACTGAGAAAACAGGACTGATTTAAGATGAATCAATGTAGTGAGACAACCCCTTTAAGGTAAAACAACTCTGTCATATCCTTCTACAGAATAGCATGTGACGAAAATATGATGAAAATAGTATGTCTAGAAGAACATGTTTTTTGACATAATACATCTGGTTTTAGTCAGCCTCTTTTTAGTCAGAATTTGTAATCTATTAAAAAATAACTTTGGGTAGACTGTAGGAGAACCTGGACACTCTGAAAGCTTATCTACTAAGTTGGTAGAAAGGTTATAAAGCATCATTAAAGAAGACGGAAACGCCCGAAACGCGTCTGTGTTTCCTCATTTAGCCGTAGGGGGTTTGTTGCCAATGTGCATTTTTACTTTTTTGATAAAAAATAAAGTCTGTTTTTACTGCTACCTGCTTCCGGATTCTTCAGCGGTACTCAGTGGCATTCGGTTGCCGTCTCGGATACCCGGACTTCCGTCTTCTTTTCTGCTTCATTTCCACTTGGCCGGCGGTTAGCACGGAGCGGTACTGCTATTGCAACTACGTGTTTCTCCAGGACAAACTCGTTACAGCCCATGTAAGTTAGCCTTTTCTGTTTCTTCATTGTTTATATAAAGCATCATTGCTTCTCTGAGAAATGTTATCTGTCAAATATTATTTGACAAAGGATTTTGGAATGCATTGTTTTCTTTTTTAGACTTTTTGGAGTTTTATGGGGCTTTGATGACTTGTACACTGACTTTCCGAGGACCAACATAAACAGTTATTGACTGGAAGACTACATGATGAAACATGGCTGGATCCATAACATGTTGTTTGTCTGGCATTAAAAACAGTAGTCATCAGGAGGTTGGCTGTTGTTATCTAGGCCATTTACACTATGTTCAACAAGATCTGCAGAATATTTCTACTTATGTTCCTGGATTTTTTCCTACCAACTGTATATTGTAAGTGGACAGCCAAAAGTATATAAAAAATAAAAATCCCTTGTAACTATAAGTCATTACAATATCTTGGTCAATTTGGTCATCACTAAGGAGATATTTATTAATGCTTTTTTCTTTTTGCTTTTCTATCTCATGGGGAAATCTATCCTACATCTGTGTAAAGGTTAGGACCATTCATAATAAATACTACCTGGGTACTAGTAACAGTTCAAGCTGCCCTAAACACCATTTCTGAATAAAAGGCCATTTACACTCATTGTGCATCAATTGTGGTGCTGTATAAAGATTGTTATCAATTGCATGATTGATGAATATACACAGTCAAGTCACATTATTATACCACTTCCTACTTTCATTACAGCACATACAGTAGCTCATGTGTTGGGAACTGGCTTGGTGGGTATATGAGGTTTGTGATAGGCTCTCTGCACACATATCCTTTATTGCTGTAATGGGTAAACTGAGCAATTTATCAGAGTTGCAAAAAGGAATGCTTATTGACTTTAAAGGCCAAAGGGTGGCGTATTTTGAAACTGGCAGTTTGTAACTATTTATGGCTGTTGTTGAAAGGGTCAAGGGACAAACGGCACCATTGTGAATAAGTGAAATGAAAACTTCAGAGCACCACATGCCATTCATGTGAGAGGTGACTGTCGGCTAAGAAATTGCGCAAGGGCGGAATAACTTACTACGGTGGAGCAGCTCACCCCTAATTGAAGCAGGGGTGTGTCTGAAACAATGGTTCAGTGAACAATACTGTGTATGAAGCTCCAAGGCAGACGAATGACCACTGAACCTCTGGCTAATCAAGCTGCATCTGAAAAACACTTCAGTTTTCACAGAAGTATCAGAACTGGACCTCCACTGATTGGTAAAAGGTTGTCTTCTCCAATGAGACGTTTTCTCCTTCGTTGAATTGATGGATGTTGGTGTGTCAGACGAGAAACGTCCAAGAACAAACACCCTAAACTATTGCCAGAAAGCCACAATCTGGTGGTGGCAGCATTATGGTCTGGGAAATATTTTCATGGCATTCTCTTGACCCACTTGTCTATGCTGAAAGCAGTCAACTGATTTGGGTATAAAGCCATCCTTGTTTGTCGCACAGCTAGAAGTGTCCAACAACGATTGAAAGAGCATCACTTTCAGGCCCCTAAATTCCTCAGACTTGAACCTAGTTAAGCATCTGTGGGACCATCTCCATCGTTGTGTTTGCTCTATGAATCCTCCTCCACGACCCTTCAGAAGCTGTGGCATGCACTGTTGTCAGCACGGCTCCAGATACCTATGATATCCTCGCAGGTCCTTACTGAGTCATTCCCAAACTGTGTAGCTGCTCTCCATGCTGCACGCGATAGTTACTCTGTAAAATAATATGACTCGACTGTAGAAATGCCACTCAGTTACATTTATACATGGCATTGGTACCTTATGCACAGCCAGATTCTGGAATTCAGTAGTGTGGACTTTCCCTGTAAGTCATGTGCTCTATTGGGAAATACAAAGCACACTATGTTGTACCAAAAACTAGACATACAGATGACTATTAGCACCATGCAGTGATTAAATTATACCACCATACATAAATAATACTGTAACATCCATAATGTGACTGGATATTACCAACATACCTTGACTAAATATAACCACCATCCCTTTGGGTGGCTAACACCATTATATTTTGACTCAATAATACCACTGCACAGTTAATAAAAAATAACATCATACCCTGACTGGGTAACACCACCATATTATGATTGAGAAACAACTGTATTGTTAATAAATAATACACCATACTGTGACAAGATCACCACACCATGACTGCATAGCTGTTACCGGTGGTCCCGCGGTCCCCCGGCAGGGCTGTGGGCTCACCGCGACCCCTGCCTCCTTCCCGGCCGGACGAACGGCGCTGCGGTCCGAGTGTCGGGCCGCGGGCGCACTCGTTCCCCTGTGCAGCCAGACTTACCAGCTCCTTCTTTCGTGCGGCGTCCCTGCCGGCCGCGGCGTGCGTCCCCGCTCCTTAGGGCGCGCGCGTGGCGGCTTCCTCAGATTTAAAGGGCCAGCGCGTCAACAATTGGTTGTTGGCCAGTCGCTGACCCTATATAAGGTTTTCACTTCCGGAATGTCCCCGCCGGCTCTTTAGTGCCTCTAGCCTATTGAGAAAGCGTTCTTTGAGTCTCAGTCTTTACCGTGTACCAGACCTCCTTGCCTACACCTCTCGACTACGAACCATTGCCGCCTGCCCTGACATTATTGCCTGTCCCAGACTACACCTCGTCTGACGATATTGTACCTCGCTACACCTTGGCCGCCGTCACAAGCAAGTCTCGCCAGTGGAAGCGACCTGGTAGTTTCCCGCCGCAGTAAGTCCATCCCGCTTTGCGGCGGGCTCTGGTGAAAACAGGGTTCTGCTTAGACTCCGCTCCCTGGTGTGGCTTACCCCATCGCTTGCGCAGGTCCAGCGGATGCACTACCGACCGTCGTGACAGCAAGATCCGGCCATGGATCTCACCAAGGTGCCTCTCCCGAGTGAAGCGGACCTTGTAACCATCGTTGCGCAGCAGTCAGAACAGATTGCGCAACAAGCTCAGCAGATAGACCAGCTGACCTCCATGTTTCAGCAACTACTGACGAATCAACAGCAGCCGCCATCTCCACCCGTTGCTACGCCGCCGCCTGCTGTTCCACCTGCGACTGTGAGCCCCAAGCTTCGGCTGCCGCTACTGTCAAAGTTCGAGGGAGACCCTAAGCTGTGCAGGGGTTTCATCGCCCAGTGCTCCATGCACATCGAATTGATGGCAGACTAGTTCCCCATGGAACGTTCCAAGGTGGCGTTTGTGGTCAGTTTGCTCGCCGGGAAGGCCTTGGCTTGCGCAACCCCTCTTTGGGATAAGAGCGACCAGTGACTGCGGACCTGCAAGCCTTTCTCATGGAGTTTTGAAGAGCCGGCACGAGCATCTTCTGTGGATACTGCGCTACTGAACCTGCGCCAGGGCGATTCCTGTGTCAGGGATTATGCGGTCCAATTTCGCACCCTGGCATCAGAATTGTCTTGGAACGACGACGCCCTATGCTCCACCTTTAAGAAAGGCCGGTCCAGCAAGGTCAAGGATGCTCTAGCGGCGAGGGATTTACCATCCTCCCCAAGTGACTTGATACATCTAGCTACCCGCATAGATGTACGCTTTGCCGAGAGGCAAGAGGAGCTTTGTCTTGAACGCGATCCTGCGCGGCCCCGCCGCTTACCACCTCAGGCCCTGGTGTTTCAGAGACCTCTGCTGCCGCCTCCTCTACCGTCCGGGGAAGAGCCTATGCAGGTTGACCGAGTCCACATATCGGAGCAGGAGTTTTCCCGTCGGCGCCAAGAGAGGTTATGCCTGTACTGTGCCAGCCCGGACCATTTTCGTATGGGTTGTCCTCTCCGTCCCCAGCGTCCGGGAAATGCTCGCACCTAGGCCACGTTGGAGAGGGGTCCCTAGGTTCAAATTCTCTCTCTGCACGTCTTTCTATGCTAGTGGATGTCACGACTGACTCTGGACTCGTGTTCCAAGTCCCAGCATTTCTGGACTCTGGTTCGGACAGGAATGTCATCCACGCCGCCCTGGTGTCTCGGTATCAACTTCCGGTGGATCGCCTGGCGAGACCGTTGGTGATATCCTCAGTCAGTGGGGAACTGCTCAGTGACACCATTCAGTACAGGACCAAGCCGGTGTCTCTCCGCGTGGGGTCCTGCACAAAGAGAGGGTCTCGTTTTTCGTATTGCCCCGGTCTTCATTGGCGATCCTGTTGGGGCTTCCTTGGTTGCAACACCATGCCCCCACGCTCAACTGGAGAACCGGCGAGATCATGCGCTGGGGTCCCGACTGCCAAAATCTCTGTCTGCTGGCACCTCGCCCGGTGCCCTCCGTTGTCTCTCAATCACCTGCCAGACCGCTGCCAGGTCTGCCTACCGAATACCAGGACTTTTCGGATGTGTTCTCTGAAAAACAGGCTGAATCTCTTCCGCCTCACTGACCTCCAGCCTGGGACCAGTCCCTCGGGGCAGGGTGTACCCGCTGTCCGTGCCGGAGACCAAGGCCATGTTGGCTTACATACAAGAGAACCTGCCGAAGGGCTTTATTCGAAAGTCCTCCTCCCCTGCCGGAGCTGTTTTTTTCTTCGTACAGAAGAAAGATGGATCTCTCCACCCGTGCATAGACTACGGGGGCCTAAACAAAATTACCGTGAAGAACCGATACCCTTTGCCGCTAATCTCGGAACTTTTCGACCAATTTTGAGGGGCCAAGGTCTTCACTAAGTTAGATCCACGGGGAGCATACAATCTCATCAGGATTCGCGAGGGTGATGAGTGGAAAACGGCATTCAACACTCGAGACGGACACTTTGAATACCTGGTTGATCCCCTTTGGGTTATGTAATGCCCCTGTGGTCTTTCAGGAGTTCGTCATGATATTCTTAAGGGATCTACTATATTCTTGTGTCATTGTATATCTAGACGATATCCTGATATTCTCTCCGGACCTATGGACTCATCGGCTACAAGTACGCCAGGTTCTGCAATGTCTATGCAGTAACCGCCTATACGCTAAATTGGAGAAATGTCTGTTCCACCGGTCCAGCCTACCTTACTGGCTATTTGTCTACGGACAAGTCTTCAATATGGACCCTACTAAGCTGTCAGCGATCCTTCATTGGCCACGCCCCGTAGGTCTCTGGGCCATACAACGGTTCTTGGGATTTGCAAACTATTATAGCCAGTTCATTCCCCACTTTTCCACACTGGTGGCTCCGATCGTGGCTCTCTCTCGAATAAGGCTAATCCAAGATGTTGGCCTTCAACGACCGAGAAGGCATTCTTCGAGTTAAAGGCTGCTTTCGCCTCTGCACCCATCTTGTCTAGCCCAGACCCGGAAAAACCGTTCTCGTTGGAAGTGGACGCGCAGTCCTTACTCAGAAGGGGCCTATGGGGAAGACACTCACTTGTGGGTTCTTCTCTAGGACCTTCTCGCCGGCGGAGAAGAGAAGAACTTGCCCTCGGGGACCGGGAGTTGCTTGCTATCAAGAAAGGGCTCTGGAGGAATGGCGCCACCTCCTGGAAGGGGCCCGTCATCCTTTTGACGTGTACACGGACCACAAGAACCTTCTGTATCTTCAATCAGCCCAGCGGCTTAATCCTCGCCAAGCCCGCTGATCACTCTTCTTCTCCTGATTTGACTTTCGTATTCACTTCCGTCCAGCTGAGAAGAATGTAAGGGTAATGCCCTCTCCCGTGCTTCAGACATCATTGGAGAAGGAATCAATTGCCCCAAAAATATTTTCTCCGGACACCTGGTTCACGGGGGTCCTGCCCGTCTCCAAAGGTTCCTCCCGGCAAGATATATGTGCGGCTGTCACTTCGTAGGAGAATCCTGAAGTGGGGACATAGTTTCTTGGTGGCTGAGCACCGTGGTACCAGGAGATCTTTTCAGCTAATCTCTCGGGTTCTACTGGTGGCCGGGGTCTGGCAAAGATAAAGAGGGAATTTGTAGAGGCTGTTTCCAAGTGCGCCCGGAATAAGGCTCCTCGCCTCTGTCCTGCCGGTCTGCTGCAACCTTTGGGCCCAAATCCTGTACACCGTGGAACATGTGGCAATGGACTTTATAACTGACCCTTCCTCCCTCCTCGGGTAACACCCTGTCTGGGTCGTGACGGATCGATTTTTAAGATGTTCACTTTGTCCTATGCCCGGGTTTTCCATCTGCCCTCGCCTCGCCAGTCTTCTTCATGCATATTTTTCGCCTACATGGCCTGCCACCGCACATCATCTCGGAACGAGGAGTCCAGTTTGTATCTAGATTTTTTCCGCGGGTCTCTGTTCCCGGTTGCAGGTGAAGCTAGATTTCTCCTCGGCGTACCATCCACAGTCCAATGGCCAAGTAGAGAGAGTCAATCAGGTTTTGGGTGCCTACCTGCGGCATTTTGTCTTGGCTCGCCAGGATGATTGGTCCAACTTGCTGTCTTGGGCGGAGTTTTCCTATAATTCATTGGACTCTGAATCTTCTGCTGCTTCACCCTTCTACGTGGTCTATGGCCAGCACCCCCGCCCACCTTTCCCGTTGGCCTCTTCTTCCGAAGTCCCCGCAGTGGATGCAATGGTTCGAGATATGACCGCTATTTGGAAGCAGACTCGTCAGTCCCTACAGCAGGCAGCGGCCTGCATGAAAACCCAGGCGGACAAGAAGAGGAGACCTGCTCCGACTTTTGCTCCTGGTGACAAGATGTGGCTATCTGCCAAATTTGTTCATGCTCAAGATACCTAGCTATAAACTGGGTCCACGGTTCCTGGGGCCGTTTGAGGTGTTGAGTCGTATTAATCCTGTGGCCTATAAACTCCGGCTCCCACCCTCCATGCGGATCCCAAACTCTTTTCATGTCTCCCTGCTGAAGCCCGTCGTGCTAAACCGCTTCTCCCGGAGGATTACCCCCCCTTCTCCTGAAGCAGTAACCTCCAATGTCTTTGCGGTGAAGGACATCCTGGCCATGAAATCTATCAGAGGGAGACGTCATTTTCTTGTCGATTGGGAGGGATTCGGGCCTGAGGAGAGATCTTGGGAGCCGGAGGAGAACATCTTGGACCGTGGCCTGTTGGTGAGATTTCTCCGGTCTAGGAGGAGGGGGAGGCCTAAGGGGGGGTACTGTTACCAGTGGTCCCGCGGCCGCGCGGCCGGGCTGCGGGCTCACCGGTACTCCTGCCTCCTTCCTGGCTGCAGGGACGAGCGGCGCCGCGGTCCGAGTGTCGGGCCACGGGCGCACTCGTTCCCCTGTGCAGCCAGACTTACCAGCCCGTCCTCCTGCTTCTGTGCGGCGTCCCTGCCGGTTGTGGCACAATCCCGCTCGTTAGGGCGCGCGCGTGCCGGCTTCCTCAGATTTAAAGGGCCAGCGCGCCCACAATTGGTTGTTGGCCGGTCGCTGACCCTAGATAAGGTTTTCACTTCTGGAACGTCCCTGCCAGATCTTTAGTGCCTCTAGCCTATTGAGAAAGCGTTCTTTGAGTCTCCGTCTTTACCGTGTACCGTACCTATTTGCCTACACCTCTCAACTACGAACCATTGCCGCCTGCCTTGACCTTATTGCCTTTCCCCGACTACGCCTCGTCTGCCGATTCTGTACCTCGCTACACCTTGGCCGCCGCCGCAAGCAAGTCACGCCAGTGGAAGCGACCTGGTAGTTTCCCGCCTCAGCAAGTCCATCCCGCTTTGCAGCGGGCTCTGGTGAAAACCGGGTTCTACTTAGACTCCGCTCCCTGGTGTGGCTTACGCCACCGCTTGCGCTGGTCCAGTGGATCCACTACCGACCGTTGTGACAATAGCATTCTCATACTTAAACACGTCCATACATACATGACTAGCACCAATTTTCATGGAATTCAGACTTGTGCATGTACTTTATCTGACACCCCAATATGTATATGTGCCTTGCAGGGGTTGCAGCTGTGTCCATTAGTTCAGCTTATGACATAGTAACACTTTAAACTTTTTATAAACCCGCTCCCTGACATGTTCTTCTCCTCTGAACCCCACATTACCTCTAGGCTCCTCTATCCTCCACTCATTACCTGTGGTAATGGCACCTGTTTGAACTTGTTATCAGGGCTGTGGAGTTTAGCAAGCCAAAGCCCCAACTCCAACTCCTCAATTTCCCAAACCTCCGACTCCTGACTCCCTCATACATGGCGCATGTTTAAGTGATAACTTTACTGTAGTAAAATGGTAAAATCAGGCTGTTTATCATCTTATGATACAATCATCAAGCTATTTAGGTAGAAAAGACACTAACAAGCAAAAAGGTAACAATGTGTTGATCTTTTGAACACTTGTGGGTAGAGTTGAAAAAGCTGTATTTGTATCCTAGTCCAGCCTGCATCAACATTTGGAATGTGTAGAAGAGACCTGGGATCAGATTTTGGTCAAGATGTGCTTGAATCTGATCCAGAGCCCAGAAGGATTCAGGTAGTATTGAAAACCATCAAGGAAAAAATCTGCAGAACTAAGCAGATGCTAAATACTTGCAAGTCAAATTTATGTATAAGATAGGTAAGATGACTGTATATAAAATTACAGTAGCCACATGTACAAAGCTGTAGTGGATGGAGAGATATGGAGCCTGAAAGTCACAAGTTCATAACATTGTTACCATTGTCAGTTTAAAATATATTTATTGGATATGTGTTTAGAACAAAAAAAAAATTGTAAATATGCAAAACACTGCAGGAACATTTGTGAAGTCTATGAATTTGTACTGAGAAATAGTATTGCCTCCATCAGATCCTGCATAAATGACCTCAAATTTGATCTCATTATTTCCAGGCTAGAAAATGGCCTCTCTATACTAACTTGGGTTGGGGGCAAAGTGGTGACCTCAGGGGCCACATCACAATGTCAGGGTATAAAGGAATTGTCTCAGGCACAGTCACTTTTGATGAATAGTTGAACTCCTCTACTTCTTTGAAAGCAGGTGAAAAATTTTGTTGAAATATGTTTGCCATGGGGGCAGAATCTTTTCTCCTGTGGCAGCGCTTTGCCTGCTCCATGTCATCAATTACACTCCTCATGTGATGAGGCTGAAGATATGGGAGCAGTAGCACTGGCCGGACCCAATTACTCTTGTTCTTTGCACGGCATCGATCTAACTTATATATTTTGGGAGTCGGAGTCAATCCATTTTATGTCGACTCTGACTCCTTCAAAATAGGCACAGACTCCGATTCCACAGCCCTGCTTGTTATAAGTATAAAAGACACCTGTCCACAACCTCACACAGTCACACTCCAAACTACACTATGGTGAAGAGCAAAGAGCTGTCGAAGGAAACCAGAAACAAAATTTTAGCCCTGCACCAGACTGGGAAGGCTGAATCTGCAATAGGTAAGCAGCTTGGTGTGAAGAAATCAACTGTGGGACTAATAATTAGAAAATGGAAGACATACAAGACCACTGATAATCTCCCTCGATCTGGGCTCCACGCAAGATCTCACCCCGTGGGGTCAAAATGATCACAAGAACGGTGAGCAAAATTCCCAGAACCACAAGGGGAGACCTAGTGAATGACCTCCAGAGAGCCGAGACCAAGGTCACAAAGGCTATCATGAGGAACACACTACGCCGCCAGGGACTCTGATCCTGCAGTGCCAGACGTGTCACCCTGCTTAAGCCAGTACATGTCTGGGCCCCTGTGAAGTTTGGATGATCCAGAAGAGTTTTGGGAGACTGTTATATGATCAGATGAATTCAAAGTAGAACTGTTTGGTAGAAACACAACTTGTCGTGTTTGGAGGAGAGAGAATGCCGATTTGCATTCAAAGAACACCATACCTTCTGTGAAGCATGGGGGTGGCAACATCATGCTTTGGGGCTATTTCTCTGCAAAGGGACCAGGGCGACTTTTCCGTGTACATGAAATAGTGAATGGGGCCATGTTTCATGAGATTTTGAGTGCAAACCTCCTTCCATCAGCAAGGGCATTGAACATGAAACGTGGCTGCGTCTTTCAGCATGACAATGATCGCAAGCACATCGCCAAGGCAACGAAGGAGTGGCTTCGTAAGAAGCATTTCAAGGTCCTGGAGTCTCCAGATCTCAACCCCATAGAAAACCATTGGAGGGAGTTGAAAGTCCATGTTGCCCAGTAGCAGCCCCAAAACATCACTGCTCAAGAGAAAATCTGCATGGAGGAATGGTCCAACATACCATCAACAGTGTGGGCCAACCCTGTGAAGACTTACAGAAAATAATTGACCTCCGTCATTACCAACAAAGGATATATAACAAAGTAATGAGATGAACTTTTGCTATTGACAAAATACTTATTTTCCACCATAATTTGCAAATAAATTCTTTCCAAATCAGTCAATGTGATTTTCGGGATTTGTTTTCTCATTTTGTCTATCATAGTTGAGGTCTACCTATGATGTCAATTACAGGCCTCTCTCATTCTTTTAAGTGGGAGAACTTGCACAATTGGTGGCTGACTAAATACTTTTTTTCCCCGCTGTACATAATAAAGAAAAACAATGTAAAGTGTACAACCCTTTTAACAAACAAAGCTACCGTTAAAGGCTCGACAATTATTGCTGCATATCCTTACAGCAGCCAGGTGTTTGGTGGCTAGTCACTGGAAGAGGACGACCCCCCCAGATAGGATGGATGTGGTAGACCGGCTGAAGTAGTAAGGCGGATGGAGTATCTTACGGCCTTACTAAACAATAGGTTAGATATTTTCACTGAAGTATGGTCTCTGTGGGATAGATAGCTTATAGAGAATGGACCCATGTAACTTTGTCACTTTATTCTTTTGTGATTTTCTAGAGCAACAATTGTCTTGTCCCCTCCCTTTTGTCTCTGTCTATGTTGTATAGTTGCTGTTGGTTATTCAGTTCAAAATTATTTTCTTATTTTACTGTGTACTATTGTTTTGAGGATTATATACTATGTACAATGTAGAAGTACACTTTTGCCATTTGTGTTTATCTGTCTGAGATAATGTATATTGTGTTCATGTATATTTGAAATTTTTTTAATAAAAATACAGTTATTCAAAACAAAGCTGCCCTTAATGCACACAGTATGATTCTTACTACAATTGATGTATCTTTTTGTACTCTTTGTACCTGAAATTGAAATCTAAGCCAGCTATGAGCTGGCATAGATTCCTGCAATAATTCACGCCACTTTCAAGAGTGAATTAAAGTATATGTGTAGGGCTGCGGGAGGCAGATTTACTTAGACCAGAAATAAGCCTGCAGGAGTATGATATGACAAATGTATTAATTTAAAATTATTGCATCTGTGCCTGTCCATGTACAACAAATAGAACCTACTGCAGCTACAAGCTGCAGTAATATTTCGCTATAATGTATGCTGCTTTCTGGTGTAAATTACAGTATATTTGTTGAGCTGTGGAGCCCAGCCCCTTTGCTTATCTCCACCCAGAGTGGAAAAAGCAAGGTAAAAACATGTTAAAGTCACATATTTTGTATAAAGATTTTCTTAAAAATGTGTTACTTTTGTACTTCTATAAACTGTGGCACATTACTTAAAGAGGACCTATGACATCTCCTGTTACATCAGTTTTAGTAAATGTGAATTTTTAGCTTTCACTGCAAAATAACAATTTTAGAGCACCTTCTCTTTTAACTGTGTGGTGATATGTGGCCAAATGACTGGACCAATCTGCATTAAATTTGGCACATAGGTAAAGCAAAGCATCTTGGAGGTTTCTAGTCCCTCTAGGACCTAAAGTAGAAACCAAGGGCAGCATAATAAGTTCATGCGCATAATAATAGGCTACAGCGGGTCATAAATCAGGCGCATTCTAGTGCTAGGGCGACATTTCTGGCTCAGGTAAACCACTTTGAAAGTGTTATACCTGTTCCAGCAGTACTGTGCCAAGAAATGCCATAGTGAAGCTTCTTCAAGGCAGAGTGGCCTTTCAGCCTATGTTGACAAAATACTTGTTTCACTGTGGGTAATGACAGGATCTTACCAGCTTCTGCCAGCATTTTCACAAGGTCTTTTGCTTTTTGTTCTTGGGTTGATATGCACATGTCGGACCAAAGCATGTTCATCTCTGAGAAACAGAACCCATCTCCTTCCTGAGCGGTATGATGGGTGGACAGTCCCATCTTGTTTGTACCTGCATATAATTGTTTGTACAGGTTAATGGGGCACCTTTAGATATCTGGAAATTGCACCCAAGGATGATCCAGACTTGTGCAAGTCCACAATTCTCTTCCTGGTATCTTGGCTGATTTCTTTAGACTTTCCCATGATGTTACACACAGAAGTAGTGTGTTTCTGGTGTGCATTAAAAAAACATCCAGAGGGGCGTGGTCTGGATCCCGATCAGGATGGCTGCTTAGTTCAGGAGCTCCTCTGGCTCTACAGCTATAAATGAGGCTACATCGGCTTAAAACCTGGCGAAGGTACCCTAAACTAGCTGGAAGAGGCTCCTACTACCACCTGGGCTGCGAGAGCACCTGAGCTTCCTGACAGGCTCGCTCTAATACCCTGAAATCTGCAGCGGAGGATTCACCTCATCCCGCCGTGTGGTCCTGTCGGCGCCGTCTTGTTGGGCCTCCTGTATCCTCCGCTCGGACACTGCATGGAGCAGAGGACGATTGCGGCGCAGTCATCTATTCCTGCTGCTGACGATAACTGGCCGGGGCTGCCCGCTCTATCAGAGGACGACGAGAGAGGTGGGTGGTGCGACCCCGCTCCAGAACCCGCCGGGAGACTAAGCACAGCTCCATACCGCTCCCCTGTCTTCACGGCTGCGGCGCTGTTCCTGGTCCTCGCGGAGCTCAGCGCGGCCCTCCGCTACTCGCTCCCCTTCACAGCCGCACCATTGTTCCCAGATCCCGCCGGAGCACAAGTACAACCCTCTGCCGCCCACTTGCCTGCACGGCCGTAATACTGCGCCGGGTCCCGCCTGTGATAAGCCCAGCTCCATGCGGCCTTCCCGCCTTCACGGCCGCAGCGTTGTCACCGGACCCCTGGAGAGCGGTGCAGCTCTCAACCGCTTACCTTCCTGCACGGCTGCGGCGATTGTCGCCGGGTCCTCTGGAGATCAACGCGAATCCCCTCCATCCGCCAGCTATCGCCACGCCACTCTGAAACCCGACAGGGACAGGCCCAGCATCCCACCGTCCGCTTCCCTTCATATCGGTATTATTATTACCGGGCCGGCCGGAGACAAGTGCAGCTTTCTGCCGCTTACCTGCCTCTACAGCTGTGATATTGCTACCGATCCCCTGGGGACAAGCGCCATATTGTTCCTGGAGTCACCAGCTATTGAGGATCCAAGAGCGGCTTTCTCTCAACATACTGTTGGCAGGTCAGGGAAAAGGGTCCATTTACAAAGAGACTTTTACTGTCTTTGATGCGGGACTGTTGAGACATTAACTAGCTGGTCAAACCTTCTTTGAGCCACACAGCAACTGGGTGGGAGTTAGCAGGTTATAGGAGGCTACTGCAGCATCTACATTTCCAACTCAGTCTGCTAGCCTTACCCAATTGGTTAGTGACATCGCTCTTATTATCTCCTATTTCTTATTCGGTTAGGCGCAGATCACTGTACAGGAATCTTATATACTCTGCAAAACTTGATTTAAATCTTTGGCTTTCTCCACTCCACTAGAGGCCTCCCTCCTCTGCTAACTACTATCTCCTCATCTTTCAACGCTCCACTGAATTTTTGCTTATATAGCATTTCCCTACACTTGCAATGCCGCCTAAATCAGCTAAAGGTCACGGATCCCAGAGAAAAATAACTGACATGTCTATGATAAAACAACCGTCATGGACGGACTCAGTAGATACCGGGGCCTGTTCATAGGCTACACTGGATGGTCAGTGGTCTCCATCCCAGGAATCCCTCTTGGACGCTAAAGGTTCTGATGTGCCTGTGGCTAATATAGATCCAGAATTACGGGAGTACATGCGGCAGCTCCCAACTAAAGATTACTTTAAAAATCTTGTAGCAGAGATCAAAGATGCGTGCCGCTCTGAAATAGCCTCCATCCGACGGGATCTGAAACGTACAGCGGGTCGTGTCGACTCACTGGAAAATGCCCACGACGACACTAGAAGATATGTCTCTCAAATACAAACAAATATCAACTCCTACGCGAGGGCTCTCCGCGAAACTACAAGGCGATTGGAAGACCTGGATAATAGAGGGAGACGCCATAACATTAGAATTAGAGGGCTTCCTGAGACAAAAGAAAAGGAGGACCTGCACTGCACTCTCAACATAGTTTTTAATTCTATGCTGGGGGAAGCGAAAAGTAATCGAATTAAGATGGACAGAGCACATAGGGCTCTCAGACCAAAAAATGTTAGGGGCAGGCCTCGCAATGTTATTTGCTGCATCCAAGATTACACCTTAAAGGAACAGATAATGGCCAAAGCCAGAAGCCTAAAGACTATTGAATATAACGCCGCTGAACTTCAATTTTATCCTGACCTTTCCTGGATCACTTTACAGAAAAGACGCTGCTTAAAGCCTTTGCTCCAGATCCTGAAGGAACGGAAAATTCTGTACCGCTGGGGGTTCCCTTTCTCTCTCTTGGTCTCAGTGAAAGGACAGACTTCAGTCCTCCGTTTCCACTCCGACTTATCTACCTTCTGCTCGGACTTGGAGATCCCTCAACCGGTCATACCGGACTGGGAGTTAGAGGACTCTGCTCAGGCCCTACCACCTGTTTGGCAGACGGTGACACGTAAGAGAAGAAGTAACGTGTCCCCTCGCACTTCCCCCTCGGGGGGTCATGCAGGTTCTCCAGGTCGAATTTCTTATTTACCTCGTCAGGTTTTTTCTTCTCATTTTGCTGAACAACTTACGAGTGGGGATGTTCTTTCTCGTTTTACAGCCTCACGTATATGACTGCTAGATAGATATTTTAATTTTCTCCTTTTTTTTTTTCCCCCTCTCATTCAATATATATCTCTGTTAGCTGTCAGAGCCACCCTACTCGGCCTCCTGGTCGGAAGTATCGCTCCCCCCTCTCCGAGAGATACTCAGATTGGTGTTCCCTCTCTTTTTTTTTTTGAGAGGGGTCACTGTTGACCTGCTTTAGAGCAATTGACATTAAGACATCAGTCAGTTTGACCGGTGTAAACACTATTTCTGATTCGCTTTCCGAGCCCCTGGTTTTTCTTGGAGCTCGGTGATGTTTTTGGGAATTTTTCCTGTTTTGATGGTTTTACGTTCTAATTGTTCTGTCGTTTTGTCTTCCCCCTTCCTCTTGTTTCGTGTAGATTCTTTTAAGAATCCGATCCTCTTATTGTGCATAGGTTTCCCTACGACCTTTGATAATGGTTGGGTAATCAGCTTTTGTTACTTATGTTACTTTTACTATGGCTAAGTTATTGTCCATCAATGTTAAGGGTCTTAATTCTCCTATTAAGAGGCGTCTCCTGCTTACAGAATTGAAAATGCACAAGGCTGAGGTGGTTTTCATACAAGAAACTCATTTCAATCACAATGGCAATTTCTCTTTTGCTAAATGCTTATATCCGCAAGCATATGTGGCTTCTCAAGCCCTATAAGAAGGCGGGAGTAGCCATTTTGCTTTCCAATACTTGCCCCATACATATCTCCCACTCTATAATTGATCCGGGAGGTAGGTTCATTATTCTTCAGGGCCTTTTTCAGAATTCTCCTATAGTGTTATGTAATGTCTATGTCCCTAACCAGTCAAAGCTCAGGTTTCTGAAAAGAGTTTTAAATAAAGTAGTTAAGCTTTTACCAGCTATGTGGCTTATGGGGGGCGATTTCAATATTTCCTTCTCTACGGCCATGGGCCGGTGTTATACTAGACCTGTAACAGGCTTCCGCAAACTTATTAGACAGCTTTCTCTTTTTGTTCTTTGGCGTATAGCCCACCCCAGTGATAGATCTTATACCTATTACTCAGCAGCTCACTGTTCGCAATCGCAGATAGATTATTTTTTTGGTAATGTTCCAACCCTGAGATGTATGGTGACCTCTGACATTGGTGCTATTACATGGTCGGACCATGCACCAATAACTTTACTTTTGACTGCAGACCATACTTCTGCTCGTAGATGTCATTGGAGGCTAAATGAAAGCATTATTAAGAAACCTCAATATCGAGACAAAATCAGACAGGCTATTGTAGACTATTTCGTAGAACATGAAGGTTCTGTCTCTACATCTGCATTATTGTGGGAAGCCCATAAGGCCGTAGTCAGAGGTCAATGTATTTCCATTGGCTCCCGCATTAAAGAGGGATACCGATTCCCGTCGTGTGGAGCTTATGGCCAAACATAAATCACTAAAAACTAACCTTGCAAGAAAACCCTGCGATCAATTGTTAATGTTAGACATGAGCTAAAATCTCTTGCTTTGCAACACTCTGAGAAATTACTGCTGTATACCAAGCAACGTTATTACAGCAGAGGGAATAAGGCGCATTCTTTATTGGCCTCGCAATTAAGAGGAGACACGCAATCTCGTACTCTACATGCCATTAGAGAGTCGGGGGAGGGGGTTGGGGGAGAGTTGTTCATGATCCAGATCTTATAGCCAAAAGATTTAGGGAGTATTTTGCTTCTCTCTACTCTCTTCCAAATACTCTTCCTGAAGACCCTGATGAGAGATCAGCACTCGCCTCATGTTTCTTTACCCAATCTACATTCTGTTTTGATGGAGTTTGGTGACTTGTCTGGTTACAGAGTCAACTCCACTAAAACAGAAGCCCTACCCATCAATATTGCTCCAGATCATCTTCAATTACTACGAACTAACTTTCCATATCATTGGAAAGAGGACACCTTAAAATATTTAGGGGTGAACATAACTAAATCATTTCAAGCCTTATATAAACATAATTACCCATCCCTTTTTACCGAAATTAGGAGATTATTGCACCGCTGGAACCGCCTTTCCTTGTCCTGGTTTGGGAGGATCGCCTCTATTAAGATGACGATCTTGCCTAAACTTCTTTACCATTTTGAAACTCTCCCAATTCCTGTGCCCATCTCGGATCTTAAGGCCCTTCAGACCTCTATTCTTCAATACATTTGGGCTCATAAGCGCCACAGAATCCAAAGGAGTGTTTTGCTTGCCAGTAAGAGGAGTGGCGGTCTTTCTGTGCCAGATCTTATCAAATACTATTGGGCTACTCAATTGCGAAGAGTACCTCCCTGGTCATCCCTACTGGCTTATGCTAGATGGGCTGAGATCGAAAAGCTATGGATTGCCCCTATTCATTCTAACTCGCTACTGTGGGGCACATCTTCGTGTGAGATTGAGACGCCTCTACTGGGTCCAATGGCCTTGATGAGAACTGTGTGGAAGGCATGTGCTCGGAGATTTTCACTGAGCACAGGCCAATCCCTCATGACATCATTTCTTTTTTCAACCATCTTTACCTGTTAGTATGGTGGGATTGAATATAAAACCCTGGTTTGACAGGAAACTGTTAAGAGTAGCAGATATAATTGATGGGTCGACTAGGAAGGTGATTTCTTTTGATACCCTACAGTCCGATTTTGGTTTGCCTCCTACTAGTTATTTCTCATATATACAAATAACCCATTTTATTTGATATACCTTGGAGATCACGACGGCATCCGACCCGACCCCTTTTGAAAGGTTATGTCGTTCAAACTCATCCACCAAGGGCCTCATACCTGATATATATTCTATGTTGGTTGATCCTCACCCTGACTCTCGCTCCCAACACAAGTATATGTCTCAATAGGAGGCTTATTTGGGTGAGTCTCTTTCACTGTCAGACTGGCGTCTTGTCTGGAAATATGCTCACAAGACTTCAATTTGTGCCACTACGAAGGAGAACCAATATAAGATTCTTTATTTTTGGTATCACACTCCTTCCCTTCTCCATTGGCTGAATCCTATTGTTCCTGATTTGTGCTGGAGGTGTCAGACAGCAGGGGGCACCTTGTTCCACATTTTCTGGGACTGTGCGATAATACATTCTTTCTGGCGTGAGGTAAGAAATTTGGTTAAAGACATATTGGGTGTGAAACTTACTATGCACCCAAGGGTGTTTCTCTTAAACCTTATTGCTCAAAGTTTGAACTCGGCCACTAGGCAGTTGTTGCTGCATATACTTACAGCGGCCCGGTGTTTAGTTGCTGGTCACTGGAAAAAGACGACTCCACCCACTAGAACCGATATGCTAGAACGATTGTAGGTGATAATGAGAATGGAATATATAACTGCCCTGCTTAATAATAAAGTTGTCTCCTTCATTGTGGTTTGGTCTCCTTGGGATTATTATCTTTTAGAGATTGAGACCCTATCAATCTGATAACCTCTTACCGTTAATATTTGTTTCTTGGAGGATCAATAGACCTTCCTTACCACTCCCTTCTTATTTCTGTCTTTGTCCTGTTCGTGTTGTTAATCTGTTGTATTGCTTGCATTATATGCAAAAATGTCTTGTCTCATGTGATGCACTCTGGACATGTGCTTTACGAGATAGACGAGAAATATATTGTTACTGTATATCTGTTTAATTGGAAAATTTGAATAAACTTCAGTAATATAAAAAAACATCCAGAGCTGTGTCTCTAACTCAGACGTTGACAATAAACCAGAATCAGAAGCTTCCAAAGACATGACATCATCAAATGGGCTATCCCAAATTGTTTAAAGGCATAGTAATCCTAGTGTATGTAAACTTTTGACTTTACAGAAAGTAATAAAAATGCCTTAAAAAATTCTCTTCATTTATTACTGGCATTTGGCAAATATAAATAATTTTGGTAATCCTAATTGACCTATAATGGGTAAGGTTTATTCTGATTTCATGTCAGATACTGAGAAAAACATGCATATATGTCTTATTATATAGTGTAAGTAAATTTCTGGTTTCAACTGTACCTTTCTTAATATAGTATAATGTTGTACCGTGTTAACCATAGAAAGTAGTAGATGAGTGAAGAAATCAGGCGATACCTTTTGAGGCTAACTGAGTATATTTGATGGTGAGCTTTCGACAGTACTAGCTCCCTTCTTCAGATATGATGTTATACAAGAAACTGAAAATTTACAGACATTTTATACACAAAAGACATGGATCTTCAAAGGAACAGACTCTTTAAAAATAACAAAATGCAATAATAAGCAGAGAAGTCATTTACAACAGGTCAAGAAATAAAGAATCTGGAAACTTGTGAGGTGTGACAGAGACATCCGTAATTCCAGCTGTTATCTCTTAGCCATCAGGTCGTGATTTGTGGTCCTCACAGTTCACACATAGTTTAACATGAAGCTGGCATTGATATTTAGTCCATTTTGCAGAGTTTAAAATTTTTGCATTCATTTAAATTCCCACTTCTTCCTCTCCCGTTGTGTCTTAAAATGTCCCATTAAAACCACAATCTTCAAATCTTCAATACAGTGGTCCTCTCTGGAAAAGTGTTCAGCCACTGGGAGATCAGTTCTGCTATTATTAATGGTGAATCATGCGCTGGCTGAGTCTCTGCCCTGTTTCCCCCACATAGAGGCCTGTGGTGGGACATTGCACACACATAATCAGATACATCACATTGCTAGACCTGCAGGAAAATGTTCCCCTAATTCTGTGCCCCTGTTGGGATTGTGGGACAGTGGTGTGGATATGCCTGCAGGTCTTGCACCTGTTCTGCATGCAGGGTGAGGTGCCATTTTCTGTTGGGGCCTTCTGGGCACTCCGGACAATAATACGCCGCAGGTTTGGTGGTTGCCGAAAGGAGAGGAGAGGGGGGACTGGGAATATGTCTTTGAGTCTGTTGTCCCTATGTAACACAGGTTGAAGTTCCTTGGCAATCTTACGTAGGATCTCCAGCTGTGGGTTGTATGTGACAACTATGGACACTCGTTCTTCATTCTGGGTCTCTTTGTATGTGAGCATACTGTTTCTGTTAATGGCTGCTGCTTTGCTGATTTGGTCGTCTGTCACTTTTGGTTTGTATCCCAATTGGAGAAATTTCGTCCTCAGATCCAGGAGGTGCTTGTCCAGGTCTGTCTTGTCGGAACACATACGATTATATTGTATAGCCTGGCTGTAGATAATGGATTATTTTGTGTGCTTGGGGTGGAAGCTGTCATTTCTGAGGTAGGCCGTTCTGTCTGTAGGTTTGTGGTATACTGATGCGAGTAGCCGTTGGTCTTTAATGTATATTGTGGTATTCACAAAGTGGATTTTGCTCTCTGAATAGATAAGCTTAAGGTTGATGGTGGGGTGAAAGTTATTGAAGTCATTGTGGAATTTAAGTAGGGCCTCCTCGCCCGCAGTCCAGATGACAAAGATATCATCGATATAACGGAGGTATATCATGGGTTTGGTGGTGCATGTGGATAAATATGCTCCTTCCAATTCTGCCATAAAGAGGTTTGCATACTGGGGCGCACATCTGGACCCCATTGAAGTTCCCATTCGCTGTAGATATAGGTCCTCTCCAAAGGTAAAATAGTTGTGGCTGAGTATGAACTATATGAGTTGTGTGACTGGTTTTGTTGGGAGGTTTTTTTTCTCCAGGTGTGCCCGACATTTAAAACTCTGCAAAATGGACTAAATATCCATACCAGCTTCATGTTAAACTATGTGTGAACTGTGAGGACCACAAATCACGACCTGATGGCTAAGAGATAATAGCAGGAATTACTGATGTCTCTGTCACGCCTCACAAGTTTCCAGATTGTTTATATCTTGGCCTGTTGTAAATGACTTCTCTGCTTATATTACATTTTGTTATTTTTAAAGATTCTTAGTTTCTTTGAAGATCCATGTCTTTTGTGTACAAAATGTCTGTGAATTTTCAGTTTCTTGTATAACATCATGTCTGAAGAAGGGAGATAGTACAGTCATGGCCAAAAGTTTTTAGAATGACACAAATATTATATTTTCACATGATCTTTTGCCCTCTGGTTTTTATGTGTGTTTGTCAGATGTTTTTATCACATACAGAAATACAGTGCAATCATATTTATGATTAACAAAAGCTTTTATTGACAGTTAGAATGAGTTAATGCAGCAAGTCAATATTTGCAGTGTTGACCCTTCTTCAGGAACTCTGCAATTCTCCCTGGCATGCTCTCAATCAACTTCTGGACCAAATCCTGACTGATAGCAGTCCATTCTTGCACAATCAATGCGTACATGTTGTCACAATTTGTTGTTTTTGTTTGTCCACCGTCTCTTGATTGAATTGACCACAAGTTCTCAATGGGATTAAGATCTGGGGAGTTTCCAGGCCATGGACCCAAAATCTCTATGTTTTGTTCCCTGAGCAATTTAGTTATCACCTTTGCTTTATGGCAAGGTGCTCCATCATGCGGGAAAAAGGCATTGTTGATCCCCAAAAACTGTCTTGGAGGGTTGGGGAGAAGTTGCTCTTGGAGGACATTCTGGGGTACCATTTTTTTATTCATGGATGTTTTGTTTAGGCAAGACTGTTAGAGAGCCGTTTCCCCTTGGCTGAAAAAAAACCCCACACATGAATGGTTTCTGAGCTTTACAGTTGGCTGAGACAAGACTGGTGGTATCGCTCACCTTATCTTCTCCGAACAATCTTTTCCAGATGTTCCAAACTTCGGAAAGGGGATCACTGAGAAAATGACTTTACCCCAGTCCTCAGCAGTTCACTCCCTGTACCTTTGCAGGAATATCATCTGTCCCTGATATTTTTCTGGAGAGAAGTGGCATCTTTGCTGCCTCCTTGACACCGGGCCTTGCTCCATGGGGTCCCGCCTCACAGTGCGTGCAGATGCACTCACACCTGCCTGCTGCCATTCCCGAGCAAGCTCTGCACTGCTGGTAGCCCGATTCCGAAACTGAAACACTTTTAAGAGACGGTCCTGGCGCTTTCTGGTCTTTCTTGGGTGCCCTGGAGCCTTTTTGGCAACAAGGAACTCTCTCCTTGAATTCTTTGATGATGCATAGATTGTTGACTGAGGTGCAATCTTTCTAGCTGCGTACTCTTCCTTGTTTTGGCCAGTTTTGTGCAGTGCAATGATACGCACGTGTTTTTTTAAAGTAACCATAGTTAACAAGAGAAACAATGATGCCAAGCACCTGCCTCCTTTTAAAGTGTCCAGTGGTTTGATTCTTACTTAAACATGACAGATTGATCTCCTGCCCTGTCCTCATCAACACCCACACCTGTGTTAATGGAGCAATCACTGAAACGATGTTAGCTGGTCCTTTTAAGGCAGGCCTGCAGTGAAGTTGAAATGTGTTTTGGGGGAAAAAGTTCATTTTCTAGGCAACTATTGACTTTGCAATTAATTGCTGTTAATTGCTGATCACTCTTTATAACATTCTGGAGTATATGCAAATTGCCATTATAAAACCTGATGCAGTAGACTTTGTAAAAATTAACATTTGTATCATTCTCAAAACTTTTGGCCATGACTGTACTCTCGAAAACTCACCATCAAATATACTCAGTTAACCTCAAAAGGTATCGCCTGATTTCTTCACTCTTCTACTACTTTCTTAATATAGTCAAGAAAAAAATCAGAATTCGCTGTGAAAAGAGCTTGGTTAAACGACTGGACCAATCTTCACACAGGTAAATCCGGCACTCTCGAAAGGTTTTAGACCAGGTTTCAGTCTTATAGGACCTACTTTTTTAACATATTTGAAAAAAAATTGCAATTCGCCATGACTGCTTTGAGTTCTTTATCTATAGCTAAACGAATGGACCAATCTGAACCAAATCTGACATATAAGTAAATAAGGTGCTGTGGAGGGTCTTATCTCTCCAGGACCTACCATTTTGTGTGACATAATCACACACACAAAAAAAAAAATAAAAAAAAAAAAATCGTAATTTGCTACAAGTAATGTACCACAGTTTTCAGAAGGGTAAAAGTAACACATTTCTATAAAAATCTTTGTACAAAATATGTGACTTTTACATGTTTTTACCTAGTTTTTGCGACTTTGGGTGGAGATAAGCAAATAGGGCGGGGGGGGGGGGCTCCACAGCTTAACAAATATACTCTAATTTACACCATAGCATACATTATAGTAAAATATTACAGCAGCTTATAGCTGGAGTAGGTTCTATTTGTTCTGCATGGACAGGCACAGATGCAATAATTTTAAATTAGCACACAGGTAAATCGGATGCTTCAAAAGGTTTTGGACCACGTTTTAGCTCTCCAGGACCTGCTGTTCTTAACATATTGATAGAAAAAAAATATCAGAAATTGCCTATTACTATGGTATCGAAAGGGGAAAAATCTCTCCTTGAGGAGAGTAACCAATACATTGGTGGGTGGGAGTGTTTACTTGCCATTTAGACTTCACTGACTGTGTTGCGGAGGATAAGTTCATCCGGGTCACCAGCCTCCAAAATTGCAGGTTAACAGCAGCTCAGATTAGAGACCAGGTCAATGCCACCCAGAGTTCTAGCAGCAGACACATCTCTACAACAACTGTTAAGAGGAGACTGTGTGCAGCAGGCCTTAATGGTAAAAGAGCTGCTAGGAAACCACTGCTAAGGACAGGCAACAAGCAGAAGAGACTTGTTTGGGCTAAAGAACACAAGGAATGAACATTAGACCAGTGTCATGAAAGTAGTCATGAAAATACAGAAAACTCTTAGAATGAGAAGGTAAACTGTACCTCATACCTCCCTGTAATACTGTACTACTACCACATCACAGCCAGAGAGAACACCGCATACCTCATACTTCCCTGTAATACTTTACTACTGCCACATCACAGCCAGGAAACCACCCCC
>JAODAL010039421.1:0-38014 GCA_025379985.1 Phyllomedusa bahiana | reverse complement strand
TTGCTTAAAAAAATTTTTTGGGGTGCTTTTTTCGGGGACTTTGAAAAAATGAAAATTTTCAGCAAAAATTGCAGTTGTAATAATTTTTTCTTTTTTAAAGCAAAAACGCAAAAAACTTTGTGGGGTTAAGATATCACTGCACCCGGGGTCAAAAATTTAAAAGGGGTTTTAAATTGAGGTCTTTTTAGGGGTGTCCGCAAACCTGAAATGGTGCCTAAAGAAAATCGTAATGAAAATGAGACCCCAAAGTCTAACAGTTGCTTCTCCTATTCTGAGACTTGTGTTGGCCAAATAGACACAAGCCACTGGGGGTTTCTCTAAAAAAAAATTTGGGGGAATCGATTTGGTTGTTTCCTTGTACATCTACTGTGTTCCAGTGATAATGGATAAAAATGGAAAATCTGCAAACAAAGTGACATTTTGAAAATTTCAGCCCCACTTTGTTTTAATTTTTTGTGAAAATTAAGGGTTTTTAAAAAATTCCAAAGTTTTTTTTAAATCTTTAATGGGTATAGTTTCTTATATGGAGTCATTTATGGAGATACTTAACATACGGGCTCAAAACCACATCAAATCTATCTTGCAAATTTTCTTGAATATGTTAAAAATTGCTACAAAATTTCTAAACCCTCTAATGTCATAAGAAAATAAAAAGACATTTAAAAAAATCATGGCAACCTAAATGACATTGGAAGATGTAGTAATAAAACTATTTGAGTGAAAATTTTACAGCAAATTTTTGAACTTTGAAAAAGAAAATTTTTCTAGTTTTTTCACTTTTAAAATTAATTTTTTTATTTTCCCCCAAATAACAAGCTTGTATGGACCAAAATTTTTACTGACTTAAAAATAAATGGGTGGCATGTAAAAATTTGGCGTTAAAACCCCCAACTTTTATGTACATTTAATAGCATAGAATGCGTTTGTTTATAAACCCCCTCTTACAGCGGGTCAAAAATCAGGTGCATTCTAGCGTAAATGAAATTTTTCTGGTCGGGTTTTAAAGCACTTTAAAAAGTTCTACCTTTTTAACTAAGCACCTAGAATTGCCATAGCGAAGCTTAAATCTGTACTTTGTAGGGTTCTAGTGCGCCCCCCCCTCCTGCATCCCCCCAATGGGGCGCATTCAAATCCATTTGTGCTATGTTTGTGCCTGAAAATGGCGTTCGGGAAGTTTTTCACAAATGGATGGGCTGTGCTATATGTCGGGCTGAAAATATGCCAGACTTCTCCCCACACCCCCTTTTCATAATGTCCCCAATCGCCCGAGAAAACAACTCTAAATCACTGAATAGGTAAAAGTATCAAAAGTTATTTCACATAAGTGACACTTTTGTTTTAAAAAAAGGGGGTCGGGAAGGTCAAAATGGCTGCGGTGGTAAGGGTTTAAATTTTGCAAAATTTGGACAAGCACAAAATATTTTTTTTTAAAACTTCAAAAATACTTGCTACTTTGTGTTGCTCTGTCACATCAAATATAAATTTGGGGCCCTTTGAAAAAAAAGGGAACATTTCAAAGGGTCTGAATACTTTTGTAACCCACTGTATTAATTTAAGAGTTTGGTATTGGGATTCAATTGTTTAATCCTTTTTTTTACGCGTGGGGAGAATATACCTAAAAATATAATATTTACAAAGATATTTCACTAAACATGAAAATATTTTGAAAATGAAATAAAACCCACTTTTTTTATACCTCTAGTATGTTTTTGAAATAGTTGTTTTTTGTACTTGCTTCGTTTTTTAAATATATTCATCTTTCAGCATAAACAAGTTAAAAAAGAAAAGATTCTAAAAGCTTAGTAATCGACATTGTGGTCTGCAATGCTTCAAGAAACAAGCAAAGCTTTGGCATTTATCCAAGGTCCAATTCCTTTGTATACATATTGTGCTGTGTGTAGTCATCTTCACTGAAAACATTATTTTTACAGATACAAATTCTTATTGAAGTGTGTATGTGAATCTGGGTAAATGGCATTCTACAGTGTTGATGGCTGTTTGCAGTGATCCCTAACATGGTTGTGGCATAATAGAACCTGTAATTTCAGAACAGAAGTGTCAATCACTTCTAGTATCACCGAGATGCTAAGAAATATAAACATTGGGGCTGGTAATGTAGCCATGAAAATAATATTTTTTTTTACTTTCCAGAGCACAAAAGGGAAATGCTTTAGTTTTGATGCCCTAATAAAAACATTATTTTATATATTTTAAGTCCAAAAGATTCCTATTGACTCTAAATCATTACATGAAACATTAGGCCTTTAGCCAAATTGGTTTCTAAAACCGATATTAGTGGTTAAACAAAGTATTTCATTACATAAACAATGACAGAGGATGAACAGAATATAATGACTGAATGTTTGGAGAGTTTTTCCTGCTTAATATATATAAGATGTCGACTAATGTGATATTGAACAGTCTATACCAACATAAGTCAACCAGTCTTTTCAGTATTAGTCATTAACTAGTAGTATTAGTCGTTAACTGATACTGTTAATCGCTATGTATTCACACAGTTGAGTCACATTATTATGACCATCAGGAATTTCAGGGCCACATACAGTCAAAGCATCCCCACCCTACAAAAAAATAAATAAATACAAAATTTAAAAAATAAATACTTGGGATGAACAGGGGAAAAAAACAACTGGGCCAACAGTTTTTGGGAACTTTCTATGTGATATTAATGAAACATTAGGCCACATGTATGAAAACTGTCTGGGTCTAAGACTTTCTTTGTTGCCCATAGCAACCAATCGGAGCTCCTTTTTTCATTTTTGACTCAAATGAAATGAAAGGCAAACTCTGATTGGTTGCTATGGACAACAAAGAAAGTCTTAGAACTAAACAGTTTTCATACATGTCCCCCTACGTTTTTATGGGTCTAGGGTTTTTAATTGTATAATTTTCCATTTTAGGGTACATATGAATTTATTTCCACCTTTAATTCTAATTTTACAGCAAAGGCGAGGCAACTAACAAAGACATAAATCTGAATTTTTTTCATGGGGGTTTTTAAAATCTTTTTTTTTTTTCAGTCTCACCTGGGGAATTTTAAATTTATTGCATTCACCGTCCCTATTTTACCTTGCTTCTTCCCACAATTAGCATAAGTAGGTAGCCCCTCAGAGGAATAAACAATACATCCTGCAAAAGTTTATGTGGATACAAAAAATTGGACAGAAAGTTCTGCAGGAGGCAAACCAGACAGGAAAGTAAGGTTAAAAGGAAAAAACTATGTGCCCCCCTCACATGACTACAGTGCAACAAGTGAATAATGTGTTCCACTCATCTGTTTCAGGGAGATGGATGGCAGGAACAAGCTCTTGAATATCTTGCCGCTTGAGTAGTAAACGTCGGATATCTCTTCCAGGGACACCAACAAAAACCTTATACCACCTGACTGTGCCTGGACCAAGTCTCAGCACAAGAAGAGGCAGCCCTGGCCCGATCTAGCCCACTGTACAGAACAGCCAGCCATCTGCACAGACACATACACTATATACACATACACTATATATACACACACAACGATATACAAACACACGGTATACGCAAACTAATTTTTTTTATATTTACCCCCCCTATTTTTACAGATTGTTCACTAATGACTTATATGGGAGCTTCCTCTTTGCTTCCCCCATTGAAGTCCCAACAACAATGGTAAAACTGTGATGAGCGTTGTTTCAACAATCTTTCGAGTCGAAGTCGATGTCGGGAAATTTTTATGTCGATGCAGATAACGGGGAGACCATTAAAATCTTTGGGAGAGAAACGAAGCTTCATTTTTAAACCCAAAAAGGGGAGTAGAAGCTGGGAAATTAAAATGCACAACAGTAAACTGGTAGGCTACATCTTTGGGAAACAATTAGGGAAAAGAATCACAGAAAAAATTCAAGTATTGACTTCCTGGGCCTGGACCGCGCATGAACCTTAAATTGGATGACCCAGATTAAAAAGGCGGAAAAGGGGGGTCTTTAAACCCCCATTTTATGGATTAGATATGGGGGTTTTGGCCCACTGACAAACAGGTGGCAGTTGCTTTGGGAATATTGTAACCCAATTGCGTCAAGGGGGGTATTGGCAAAAAACTGGGACGCACAGACACCAATAAAATCAAAAAAAAAGGGGCAATTTCACCTCAGGTAGGAGGTCTGTGGCCACAAAGTGTTAAAAAAAAAATTTCTGTTTTCCCTGTGAGTTCAGACAGGAGAGATAGGTACCAAAAAACCTTCCTTTCCACCCCGCCCCCCCCCCTTCGGCTGCAACAGCATAAATGTCTTTAAGTCTCTCTTAAAAATAAATCCGGACTTAAATTCTCTAATCTAACTATATCCTAAACTTTCCCAAATAGAAGGGTCTTTTTTGCACAAAAGAAAACTGCCTTTGAGCTTGAAACAGCATTGGGGGCAGGCAGTCAAAATGTTGCTCTGTAAAGAGTCAGTGAGAAATGACCTGAACAGGAATGGAGTCGCATACATAAAAAAGGGCATGTTATTTATGCAGTAAAGGTTCATACCCCCGCCCAATCATGATGTCGTACACCCACTCACCCCCGCTCTATCTCTTCTTGATTGGATGGCATCGAAAAAAAAAACAGGAAGCGCTAAAATAGGCATTTTTAAAAAGTGATAACGTTTTTTTTTAAGATATTTCAGAAAACTATTTCATAAACGCGAACCCCGATAAACGAAAAAACCTGCCCGGGGTTTCAACTTTTGTCGATAGTATCGCTCATCCTTAGTCAACACAAATTATTTTCCTTTTCAACTTCTTTTAATTGGTGTGTATATACTTCATTACACTTAATAACACAGTAGAAAATAGAAAACAGTGGTATACTCCAGTTTCAAGCAGCCGAAGTTTCAATCTATTCGGTCCGTGGTACATTCAATCCCATTTGGGCTAGCGAGGAGACATCAGACACTGGGCAGAGAGGTACGTACACCTGTGCAACGTTTAGAAAGCTACCCTGCCTCCTTTCTACACCAATAAAATAAAGTTGAAAAGGACAATAATATGTGTTGACCTATTGTTGCATTGAATGCACACTATATACACATTCACGTGCTACATAAACATATACAGTAAATACGCACACAAACAATATATACACACACTATATATGCATGCACATTATAAACGCACAGAGACAATGTATACACATTTAATTTATGTGCAAGCAATATATATGCACTATCTGTGCACATAAACTATACATACTCACTATGTATGCAAACAAACAAATACACACATGAGATAAGCGCACACAAACATTATATACACACACTGTATACTCACACACATTATACCTAAACTGCATACACACATTTTCCATACCATTTAGAACAGACCAGGCCCTCCCATTCACTTTCTTTTACCTGGGCTAAGCCCTTTCTTTAACCCAGGCCGCGCTTGGCCCTTTCTTAAAACCCAGGCCACGGCAGACCCTTTCTTTAATACTGGGCTCTTACGTTATCCCTGGCTTTCTCTTTAACCCAGGCCACGCCGGGCCCTTTCTTTAACTCAGACCGCACCAGCCCCTCTCTTTAATCCAGCCCGCGTCAGGTTTTGATAGTATCCCATCAACTACCTGCGACTGAGCTAGAAAGTATTACGTGAGACAACCTCTTTAACTCAAAAGAATCAATTCAGAAACAGGGTCTCTTAATTATATGATATATAATCTTTAATAGATGATGAATTCATAAAGTATTTTATTTTGAAGCTAAATTACTAGTGGTCTATGCCTAATTTACAGCATATCTCAAGTAAATGAATGTGCTGAGTCTTCTGAGAACATTTTGTATTATGGTATTTATGAGACATAAAAAGTATTTATGTTGCTTCAGATTCATTGCAATATTTTAAACCTATCTTCTAGAAATTAAGTTTCTTCATGTTATGAAATGCACATCTAGTCACGTCGTGTCCTTAGCAGACTTTCCCTCAGTTCCAGAGTATTTGCTTCTTTTGTGTGTGATTTCTCTTCCACTTATCTCTCATTTTTTCCTTTTTTCATTTGCCCTTCTCACCATAGTACTAACAGTATACAAATATTCAAAAGTATGCTGAGTGACTGTAAAAGAATCAGAGGCTGTTTTAAAAGGGACCTGTCAGTGACTCAGTCATTTAAATTTTAAAGACAAAAGTCCACCTAATTACCCTGCACTTCAATAGTGATATGCTGCAATACCAGACAAAACCATTAGCTAGGTGTGGTGCTCTCACAGAGCCCTTGTCTGTAATGTTGGATAACCCCTCCAATTTTTGACCAACAACTTATTCTAAGTGATTTAGCCAAGATGGCATGTACTATCATGATTAACCCTTGAAAATAAAAAACAAACTAATATCAATTTATATAAAATACAATGTTAGAGCTACTACTGAATGGACCGTTTACTACAAGCTACTATGTTTAGTGTAGATTTACTTTAAATGGGGCCCAGAGGAGTTATGAGCCCCCATGTTTTGTTCTAAAGGGGGGCTGTTTGTAATTGTAAGACTGTATAAATATAGCTATTTCTTTAATAGTTCGACAAAGCCCTTTCAAGTTAAACCAAGGTTTTAAAGGCTGGGTAGGGTTGGGGGCCGGGCCCACCGAAGCGAGGGTTTAGTTAAGCCCCAGGGAAGGAATCTAAGTCCCCCCGGTTTTCCCCAGAGCCCGCCGCAAAGGGGGGATGGACTTGTCCCGGGCTTGAGGGTTTTCCCAGGTGCCCCCCCTGACGGATTGCTTGCGGGGTGGACCCCGGGGTGCAGCGTGGTGCAGAATCGAAAGCCCGAAAATTTCGTAGTCGTGGGCGGCTGCGGTCAGGACAGGCGGCAATGGTTGTGGTGGGGAAACAGGCGGGAAAGGGTCGGGGCGGCGGCAGAGGTTCGGATTCAAAAAACTTTGCAAGGGGTTGGTACACGGAAAAGGCGAGAAAAAAAAAAACATTTTGGGGAAAGTTTTTTAAGTTTTAAGGCCGAGGCAATAGATCCAGAAAGGGGAGTATTAGGGGAGTCCCTTTTTTGTGGGGAAAAAGGCCAGGTTTTGGCCAAAATTAAGGGGAGCGGGCCCCTTTTAAATTTTCCCCCGAAACTAAGCGCGGCGCCCCTTAGGACCTGGGCACGCGCCCCCCGGGCCCGGCAGGGGAAACGCGGACGGCACGGAGCGAGGTTGGGTTTGACCCCTGGCAGCAGACCCCCGGCTCGCCCCCGGGGCCCAGCGGCCCGGCCCCCGGACCCGGTGGACACCGGGACGGGGGGGTCACGGGGCCGGGGCCCCGGGGGCCCGGGGAGCAGGGGGGCCGTGACGGGTCCCCCCCCCCTTGGTCCCCCCCTTTTTTAGGTGAAGGAATTTACGGAAAAGGGTTGGGAAATTCAGGATATTGGATTGGCCCCCGGGGAATCTTTTTGGGGGCCCAAAAACCCCCCAATGACAAGAAATAATGCTTTCCCTGACAAATTTTTAGGCCCAAAAATGTCTTTCACTTCAAAGACTTTGGGGGATTTACCCATCGGAGATTGAGCGGTTCTGGAGAACGGTTCAGGCCCAGGGGCTTCAGGGGGAAAAAACATGAAAGGGGGTTTGGGCCCGGAAAAGAGATGGGGCAGACAGGGGTTTAAAGGGGAACCGGGGTTCAGTTGTCCCCAGAATTTAAAGGGGTCCCAGAAAACGGGCCCCAATTTGTAATGGGAATTTGAGGAGATGTCCCTTGACGAGGAAAACCCCCTTATCCCTGGGGGGAAACGTAGGGGAAGGTTCTTTTCTTGTAAAGCCTGGGTCTTTCTTTGGGGGCAAAACCCTGGAGTAGGGTTTGTGGGGGTTCTCACCCCCAAATGGTTTTGGGAAATCCTAAACCTGATTGCCCACGGCGGGGGACCTCGGAGGGGGGGAACCCCGGGGGGAAAGGGGGGGAGGGGGGGGGGTTGGGGCCCATAGACCCCCGGAAAAGGAGAAGGCCCGTAGAGCGGGCCCCGATGTTTTAAGGAACCCCTTCCCCAAGGGGTTGGGGGGGCAAACTCGGACCATTGCTGTCGCCCGGGACACGAAGGGGGTTTAGATATCCCCCAAAGATTTGGTTTCCCCTCCCCCCTGTCCATTCGTCGGGGTTGATATGGGGGAAAGAAAAAACCCAAAGTTGATCTGAAACCCTCCGGGGGAAAACAGAGCACGCCAGAATTTGGGGGAAAAAATGGACCCCTCGGTGGAGCGTTTTTGTGGTTTAAGGTAAGAATGTAGAAAAAAAGAGTGTTTGGGTAGATTACCCCTTCCCATTTGGGGACCCAAAAGGGAAAGCCCGGGAAGCGGCCCCAAAGTGGGACTTTTAGAAAAGGTCGGGTGACAACCCGATGACCGTTTTCCCGAGAAGGAGGGGGGTTTCCGGTGATAAAGCCCATCCCAAAAGGGGACCATGGAGATTTGGAACTGGCAGGGGGACTAAGAGCCCAGGGGGCCTATGGCGGGGAAACCCTTGTTTTGGGCACTTGTGGTGCGGGAAAAGAAAAAAGTCCTTGACGTTTTGGGGCGGGGGTTGGGCCCACCAGTGTAAATTGAGATGGATTTATAGGTTTTTGAACCCGGGGTTTTTAAAGGCCAGAAGAGGCTATCCCCCAAACCCCAAAAATTCCCTCCTGAGGGGGGGCCCACAGGGTTTCTCCCTTGGGGGGAATTTGTGCGGAGATCCCCGGAGCCCCGAGGACCAGGGGGTTAGGAGGAAGTATGCAAAGGGGAGGGTTCCTTTCGGAAACCCGTCAAAAGAAGGGGAGGGGCATCTGCTTTGATATTTTTCTCGGGGGTCAAAAAAGTGGTTCTTAAAAAAAAAACAAAGGAAAAAAAAAGAGACCCCCGGGCCTGGCGAGGGATTTAGGCGTGAGCCGTCTGTGGTTTGCAGATTTTTAGGGTTGTAAAGACTTTCAATAGGGTTTCGAGCTCCCCCCAAGGGGAGTGGGCACCCCTTCGGGGCCCAATTTTTTTGGCCCAAAGCCCCCGATCCCCAAAGGGCGTGTTTTTTTTTCCAAAGAGAAAGTTTTAGAAAAAAAAACCGCATTTTTTGCGGTTTTGCCTTGGGGCCCCTTTCTGGGTCAGGACCCCCCCCCGTTCCCAGGGGAAGAGGCATCGACCCCCAGGCTAAGGGGGTCTCTCAGGTTTTTCCGGAGGCCCAAAAATTTTTGGGTGCGGAGGAAAAGGCGGCTTTAATTGGGAAAAACGCTTCCTCGGCAGAGGGGGAAAACCAGCATCTAGGATTAGCGTTTTTCCCGGGGGGTGAGAGCCCCAAAGGGAGACTACCCTAGAAAAGTGGGGGAAAAAACTGCCGGGGGAGTAGTTGGCGAATTAGAAACGTTGAATCGCCGGGGGGCCCACCGGGGGCGGGGCCCCTGTTGGACGCTGAGAGGGTTTGCAGGATCCATCTGAAAACCCCGATCGAGCAATGTACCCCCGGAAAAGGGAAAACTGGCCCGGTGGAACCCCGAACTTCTCCAGTTTGGGGATACGTCGGTTGTTTCCCCCCGGGGGTTGCAGGAACCTTTGGGAAATTGTCCCGGTGGGCCAGTATGTCAGGAGGGGAAAAATTCAAAATATGGCCCGGTTCAATGACGCAGGTGTACCGCAGGCCCGGGGAAAACCCTTTATTTACAAATCCTTTGGGAAAATGGCCCGGGGGGTTGCATAGCCCCCAAAAAGGGATCAGAGGTAAATTTTGGAAAAGTTTTGTTCGGGGTTGAATTTCCGTTTTTCCATTTTGTCCCCTTTTTCCCAATTCTGTTTAGGTTGAGGCCCCCCGTAGATCCCCAAATTGGAAAACAAATCTTTGCCCCCTTGAGCGGTCAAACAGTTCCGAGTTTTAGTGGGGAAAAGGGGTAGCGGTTTTTTTACGGTGATCTTTTAGCCCCTATTGTCTATGCATGGACGGAGGAAACCCTCCTTCCTTTGCCGAAGAAAAAAAAGGCCCGGCTGGGGAGGGGACTTACGGTGAATCCTTTTGCAGATTCTCCCCGAAGTAGGCCCCAAATGGGCCCGAGTTCCGGCACGGACATTGGGTAGACCTCCCCCCCGGAGGATGGTTTCTGGGAGGAGGTCAAAAGGGCAGTTTAAGGCCGATTTTGGTTTGGGGCGAATCGGCCCCCTTCTCGGGAAAACAAACCCAAAGTCCCGGTACCGGGCTGGAGGCCAAAGGCCAAAAGGTTTGCAAACGGGGCAAAAGAAGTTTGGGGAGGCCCGGGCCGGGGTACCTCCCAAACAGCGGTTCTTGGGGAAATTCCCGGGCCCCCAAAGCAGGACCCCTTTTTCCCCTTTTTAGGAGGTTTGGGGCGTGGGCCCTTTCGCCGGGAAAAACCCCAAGAGAATAGCGGGAAGCCCGGGGGCAGAAAAAGGAACCTTTAAACTTTCTTTTTTGCAGAGCTCCCACGGAGAGTCAAAGGGCCGGGGGTTAAGTACCCGGGTGGGATCAGTGAGGAGCTCCCCCTGAACCCAAAAGAAAAAACAGCGGTTTCTCCAAAACGGCTTCAGGTTATGGCGGTTTTCCGGGTTACCAACCCAGGCTTGATTTAAAATTTCCCCGGGAAAACCCCAGTCCAGGAAGGCAGAACCGGAACGAAGGACCCGGAAACAGAAGTCACCTCTACTGGCATTTATCAAAGTGGAGTGGGGGGAAACTGACCTAGGGCCGCCTCCCACCGGCCCTAGGGGAGAGCGTTCCCGGACGCTGAGGGCGGGAAAGGGGAGTTTCTCGAAAGTTGGGCCGGGGGGGCGCAGTTGAGGGGATAGCTTCTCTGCCCCAGGCGGTTTTGTTTCTTGCTCCGTTAAGTGAGCCGATCCACTTGCATCCCGGGTTTCCCCCTTGAGGTTTTGGGGGCGGAAATTTGGGGAATTTTGGGAAAACTGGGCCAGGGGGGAAAACGCCCACGAGGGCGAGCAGGTCTTTTTTTGGCGAAGTTTCCCCCTGCCTCTCCCCCGAAACCCTTTCAATACGAGTAGCTAGTTATTAAATTTGTTTAAGGGGGGGGGAGGGGCTCTTGCTGCCAAAGCGTCCCTTTTTCCCTGCGGACAGACCCTTCTTTAAGGTTGCGGGGGGGCGGCATTGTTTCCTTTTCGAGTCCGAAGCCCGGGTACGGAATTGAACCCCCATAGTCACCCACAGAAGGACTCGCCCTACGGAGGTAAGAGGGCGGCTGGCGGAGGAGGGCGTGCCGGGGTTTTTGAAAAAACGGTTTTTCGGAATTCCCGGAGGAAGGTCTTAGGTCCGCAGTCACAGGGTCCCTCTGTCCCCGAGGGGGGTTGCCCAAGCCAGGGCCTTTCCCCGGGAAATAGACTACAAAAAAGGCCACCTTTTTCCCCTCGGGGAAAAATGAGGGCCCTCCGGTCCCCGTGCATTGAGCCTGAGTAAAAGAAACCCCCCCGGGCTTTGGGGTCAAGGCAAATGGAGGGTTTGGGGAGCGAAGGGTTTTTGGGTCCCCCGGGGGCCAAAGGGGGTTTTAGAAATTTGCGGGGCCCAAAAATGGGGGGGGGAGGGCTGCTGCTGGGATGCAAGAAGCTGACGCATCATGGCGGTGAAATGGGGCCCCAAAAATGTCCTTTGTTGTGCGATTTGTTGCGGTTGCTGGGCAACAATGTCGTAAAATCCCCGATGCTGGGCAGAGGCAACCCTTTGGGGGGAAACAATTTGGTGGATTAAAATGTAACGGCTGGGTGGGGGTTCCGCGGACCACCCCAAGCGGGTGGGGAGTTAAGCCACGCGGGGGAAAGGGAAATTTAAAATAGCCCCCCGGGTTTTTTTCCCGAGCCCGCCCCAAAGCGGGGGTGGACTTGCTCGGCTTTAAAGGTACCAGGGGGTCCCCCCCGAAGTGATTGCTTTCGGTTTGGGAGGAGGTTTCAAAACGTGGTGCAGAATGTTATCCCCAGAATGTGTCTGGGCAGGGAGCAGGTGGAAAAGGGGAAATGGTTCGTGGTCGGGACAGGCAGGAAAGGGCGGGGCAGGCGGCAGAGGTTCGGAAAATCAAGAAAGGGAGCAAGAGGTTGGTTTCACGGAAAGGGGGGAGGGAAAACCTTTGGGAAAGCTTTAGTAAGGCACGAGGGCATTTGATCCAGAAGGGTTTTTAGTTTTGGGGCGTACCTTAAGTAGGGGAAACGCCAGGCAATTTGCCAATTTTAAAAAACGGGTTTTCCCCTTTTAAAACCAGAAAAACGAGCCGCCCCCGGGCCCTTAGGACCGGCCAAGCCGCCCCGGCCGGCGAGGCAGCGGCGGCACAGGGGGGGAGGTTAGGGGGAGTTCCCCCGGCGCAGCACCCCCCGGTCGTCCCGCGGCCGCGGCGGGACCCCACCCGGGGGGACAATGGCCCGGGGGGTCAGGGGTTTTTGGGCCCGCGGCCCCGGGCCCGGGGGGCCCGGGGGGGGCCCCTGAACAGGTCAAAGGGAAAAATTGGGGGTTTTAAGGGAGGGGGAAAATTTTTAATAAATTTATTCCCGTTTCCCAAAAAATTTCCATTTTTGACTGGATCTAGATTTTTTATTCAAACTTTCATAAGTTATTTAAAATTATTGGTTGTTTGGGGAGTTAAGTCTTTCTTTAAGCCTCATCGGGTCTTGCCCGTGACCGCCTGGGGTGGCTATTCCTGATTCTTTGGGGGGGACCTGTATGAATGTTGGCACGAAAAGGCCCTTCTAAAAATTTTGCTTTAAGGCAGTGTAGAATGTGGCAGAATTTTTTGCCCCGGGTTTTTGCGGTAACCCTACAAGCACAGTTTTAGTGCCGTATTATAGACAAGTGGGCAAGTCGGGTTTTGGCACCCCCTTTAAAAAAGGGTTTGGGTTTTTCTAACTGTTCTTTGGGCTAGGGGTTTTTGGGGTAAACATTCATAAATTTGTCTACTTTTATGAAATTGGGGGTGCGGGTTTCCCCCAAAACGCCCCCAATCTTTTTTGGGGATTCTAAAGTGGGTTTTTTGGGGCATTAAAAAAGGGCCCTTTTTTCGCCCCAAAGGGTTTTTGGGTGCACCCGTTACCATTTTTTGGCTCCCAAAATAAAAGTACAAAAAAATAAAAAATTTTTTTAAAGGGGTTTTTCTCCACTTTCATTGTTCATCTTTTCCCCAGTTTTTGTTTTCTTGGTTTTATTTGAAATTTAGGGTTTTGTTTTCTGGCTTCTTCTTGGTGCGTAGAAACCAGGTCGTTGCTTTAGCAACCCGTGCTAGCGCCTATAAAGAGCATAAAAAGGTCGTGTTTGGGGACCCGAGGAACCGTACAGCCCCTTTTTAAAAGGGGGTAAACTAGGAAAAACTAGGGCATGTTAAGGAATATATTGAAAAGGGATTTTTTTTGCAAGATCCTTAACAAAAAAAGAAACCCTTGTAGGGGAACAACACCTTTAATTAAATTAAGAAATCCATAAAAATCAGGTGTACAGAGATAACCCAGGACTGCAGCATATAGTCACAATCATATTTTATATATATATATATTTAATATATTTTATATATTTATATATATATTTATATTATATATTATATATATTTTATTTATAAAATTTATTTATATATATCAGCTATAATGTTGAAAATAACACAAGGTTATTGGTTGCTGCCCTATTTATTAATGTCGATGGGTATTACCCCCTTATAAAGACCTGCTCTTTCCCGTATATTAAATAGTAGTATGACACCTTAGTAATGGCCTACCATAGCGTGGGGAAAACCCCAGCCAGCCTCTCCAACGTGCATTTTGTGTCCCTTGCTTCCTAAGGGGGTAGTCCCGATGTATGTATTTTTTTTTGTTTTAGCTTGCAAGTAAGGTAGTTCAAATTGTGCCACCATGCACAAAGAAAAATTTTGCCCGTATTTTTGGCTTATATTTACACTGAGATCTGCCACCGGGGTTCGTTAGGCAGGTTCTCCCCCCCTGCTTTCATATGAACAAAATAGAGATGGTTTAAACCGGGGTAAAATTTTTTTTTTTTAATAATTTTTTTAAAAAAAAAATATTTTTTTTTAAATAAAATTTTATCTCAATAAAAATATGGAAAAATGGTTTTTTTTATAATTTTTTTGCGGAGGTCCATGGTTAATGAAGAAAGTTTAATTTTGTCCCACGGGGGGCCAAGAAGCCGGATGGCACAGTGGCACAAGGGCGTTTCGGGGAAACCCTCCCTTCTCAAGCCAAAAAATGTCGACTTGCGTGCGTCAGTTTTCCTTGATGGCCCGGCGTCTCTTTTCCCCCACGTTGGGGCTTATTAAGGACTTACTTCATTGAACGGGATGGACTGCCCCATCAAAAATCTGAGTATCTTTCCAATTTTTTGTCATATTTGTATCTGGGACTTGTTGTTTTGGTTTTAAAATTTTAGAAGTGATTGTTTTTTAAAGCAAGTTTATTAAAGTTTGATAAAAAATTTTTTTTCCCGGGTTTTACCCTCTCTATTTTGTTGCAAATTGTGCCACCAGACATGATATGGTGCACCATGTGATCAGTATATGGGCAAGATGGCAAACCATTGGTTAAACTGCAACAGACCCCCAACAGGTATGAATGTCCTTTGTCACCTCAAAAGCAGCTTCCTTTTGTGTCTTAGCTTGTATGTAGGGGCTGAAGCTAATGACTTTTATATCCAATTATGGTGGATTATTTGGGGGGACAAAGGGCTAAGGTAGTATGGAATACAAAGGTAGGAATAAAATGAGCTATGGAATAAAAATGAGCTCATATATTAATTATCCATATATGGAATTTGCAACGGTGTATCACTAGGACTGCCAGGACTCCCAAATATCCTGAGAATGAAGGGGTTGCAGTTCCACATAGCAGGTGGTAGAATGCAAGTAAAAACTATAAAAGGGGTTCCCCCCACCTCTGGGAAAAGTGCAGTTGGGGAGTTGGAAAGTAAAATGCGTAAAAATGCAAAATTTTCCCTACTTTTTGTGATTAGCATTGAATTTTCCTACTTGCGACGACATCTGATTAAGCAGAAAATATATAAATTTATACAGTTAGGTTATTTTAATTTTACAATATTTTGTCTGTATTTCAAAAGTTTGTTCCAAAATTCATAAAACCCATATAGGGGTTTAAAAAACTAGAAAACGGTACAACAGTAAGTCATTTTACCTTAGCTTCAAAAGAAGTGAAAGTTTTTGTTCCAGCATAATTATTAATACTTATGCTGCATTGAACGTTCTATTCAGACATTACTACTAGAAAATGATTTACAGAGTAAGACTAACTTCATAAGACTAATGATGGCAATTATAGAGAGAAAATGTAAAGAACTTGAGCTGCAGTACAAAGACACTGCAAACTATCTTCAATGACAGCTGAGGGTGAATAAAACAGCAGTGAAACTCCACAAAGTGGTCTTCAGTGTCCAAGACGACCTAATTATAAGCTAGGTAATGTGTAACAATCTTAAAAGGCTATAGATGTAACTAGTCAAATATTTAAATGTTAAGCTCTTCAATATCCTACCTATTTTCTTTTCATTCCTGCCTTCCAAGATCCATTTACTTTTCAATTTTTACATCAACATATTCATATAAGAGCCTGTATTTTCTTTGTAGGATGACTTGTATTTTTACTTGTATTTTCATTATTTGTACGGGACCATTCAATGTCCCATACAATGCATTGTCATTTTTTTTAAAACATTGTGAGGTAAAATGGTTAAAAATGTAATTGTCCCATTAGTTGAAGTCTTCATTTTCATGGAGTTCAATGTGAGGTATAAATGACATGCTAACTATTCAGCAGGACAGTATGATTGCAGTGATACCAAATATCTATATAGTTTTGAGATCATTAGCGTCTTATTTGTCCATCGTTGGAGCTGTGTGAGGGCTCAATTTGGGGGCGTTTTTTAATTGGTAACATTTTAGGATATATGCAAATTTTTGGGGTACTGATTATTCCAGACTTTGTACGGCATTCACAATTTTATTAATTTGTAGGCAGTGATTTCAGTTATTTCCATCTTTTTATTGTTTATTTTTGTATATATATATAAAACAATATTGGGTTCTGAACATCCAAAAAGCTTTTTGAAAAAAATGAGCGTAGGTTCACACTGGTGTGGCAGTAACATACATACACAATCCAATATCAGCAGCACTGTTGCTGCTGATATTGGATTGTGTTTGTTTATTACTGCCACACCAGTGTGGACCTATGCTCATTTCTTTCAAAAATTATTTCTGGATGTGCAGAACCCAATATTGTTTTCTAGACTGTTCGTATGGGGGAATGGCTGCCCCCTCATTGGTTTTTTGCACTCCACCCACATGCACAGGTTTTTAAATCAATGCAGAGTACCTTGTAGCTAGAACCTTCTTTCCCTGAAGTGTGGAGGTCTGAACAGGCCCTAAGAGATGAAATGTTAGTGTAGGTTCCCATCTGTATTCAGGTCCCCTTGCTGATTGGGAGGTGGGCTTAAGCAGTTTTAATAAAAAATGTGAACTAAGAACCTCAAAAACATTTTCATGTATTCTGAGTAGCAGAAATCTTTTCTATATACATATTATACATTCTCTTTGTAATTATCAGCTGGCACCAACCATTTATGGAGTGGGATTAGCTTGTAAGCCTGCTTCACGCACCCTTAGCAAAACCAGGACTTTAAGGGGTTGTCTCACTAGAAAGATTAGCTTTCAGTATGTAGGGAACATAACATAATACATACATTGCTATGTTTATTTTTTCTTTGTTGAGGAGATAAAAGTGATTTGATCAGCTCCGACCTGCACTGCCCTGCTCTCCCCTGCTGTTTGTCTTATCCGATAGCAGGGATGACATCATCACACAGGTCCCACACAGAACTGCTGGCAGCTTCAGAGTTTGAGTGTTATCTGATCTCATAAAAGGAGACTAATTACTTTTATTTACCTTAGCTCTAAAGCATCTCTGGGTTTTAGATAAACATGATTTGCTCTCATGTCAGAGTAATTAGTAGACCTTTGAATGCAGAGCTGATATGCTAATCATCCACAGCCGGACCAGGAAGAGACAGGATGCATAAATGAAAGCTCCTCTGTGAAACAACATGGTGAGACATCCCCTTCAACAGTTTGTTACAGGGGTTGCTAAAAGTTTAAAGCATCATATTTTGTCATTTTACAAATAAAAATTAAATAAAACAGAAATGTTATTGCTGTATACATAAAAGTGTGTTCTAGTACAATATTCCAACATTAAAATATTCCAACATTTATCCTATATCTTGAACACTATAGAGAAGAAAATACCAAGTTGTGTTTTTTTTTCACTCAGCAATCCCCAAAAAATTGGAATACAAAAGAATCAAAATATTGCACATATACCAAAATAGCATCAATAAAAATGACCAAAGCAGCTAACCTGGCTTCTAGGGTTGGGGTCCCTGCCCAAAGCAGAAAACCTGGTTCTCAGGGGTTAGATCTGCCCTTAAACCCCGATGAAGCAAGGATAGCGGAAAAACATGGGGGGAGGTCAATATGACTTTTTTAAATTTGTGATTTCTCACCTTGCTAGAAGGGTTTACCTGCTGCGACGGTGTCCAAGGGGTTTATTTTTTTTGTGTCCATGAATTGGGACGGACTCCCCAGGTAGTGGGTTTGGGGATCCCTTACGGAGCTAGTACTTTTATAATAAAAGGGCCCCCCCCTTTAACAGGTGGTCCCCACCAGATTTGAAAATAGAAAAGGAGTTATTCCTTCTTTCAGAAGCAAAAAGGGTTAAAACGGGGTTTAAAATCAGGTTTTTAAATAGGGATAGGGGTTTAAGGTTATACTAATAAAAGTTCGTTTTTGTGTTTTACAGTAAGAACTGATAGATTTTAAGTTTCCCTGGGCAAAAATAGTAAATATGAAAGTGGTTCGGCACGGTGAGGCGGAGTATACGCCTGAAATCAGGCGCAAATCCGATCATACATGTCGTCCTTTGTTTTTGATTTTCCAGAAATTTAGGAATGTAAGGGTACTAAAATAATTATATATTTTTGGGGAAAAAAAAAAAAACCTTTATTTCTATGTAAATGGAAAAATTTAAAAGAGACGGCTTCTGGAAGAAGAGGAGTAAAAACAAATCTTTCATAAACAAAAATCCCTGTGGTGTTAAGGGGTTAAAGAAATTATTCCATTGAAGAAACCCAGGGGTAAAGAAATAACGGGGGCCATAGAAAAATTTTTTCAATGGGGCCAAAAAGAATAGATAGAAAATAGATAAAAAGATAAAATAGATAGATAGATAAAAATTTATAGATAGGGGAAAAATAGAGGGGAGAAAGGGAGTAGAAGATAGATTAAAAAATGATAGATAGATAGGAAAAAGATGGGGGAGAGATAGATAGAAATTTAATATGGGGATTTTTTAATATATATATATTAATATTTTTACTCCAAAAAAGTCCACGGCATCCAAAGTAGTAAATTAAAAAAGGTGTTTATTCCTCATGCACAAAATTTGCACTTTTTAACCCCCTACGGGGCTTTTGTCAAGCCCTGTGAGGGGTTGAAACGTCGCAATTTGGGGCATGGAGGAATAAACACCTTTCTAATTCATCTTTGGGTGCCGTGGACTTTTGGGAGTATATTGAGGAATCCCTTGGATGGGGGTTTATATGCGGCCCACCCATTTTCATTGCTAAGGAGTGCTGCTTTTTTTTCGTGATTTTTTAAAATTTATATATATATATTATATTTTAATATATATATATATATTATAGTATATAAAAAATATATATATTATATTAAAACCCAAAGGGAAAAATTTGCAGCACTAATTCAAAAGATGCAAAAAAACTTTTTTCCAACATGCCCAAAGGCGACGTTTCGGCTAAAAGAGCCTTTCTCAGGCGGGGAAAAAGGGGTTGTAGCCAAAAAAGTCGCCTTTGGACATGTTAAAATAAATTTTTTTTGCATCTTTTTAAAATGAGGAGTCTGCAAAATTTTCTTTGGATATTTTCTGGGGACGGTAACCTGTCCCAATTTTGCTGGCACCCGCAGTTGTTGTTTTCTATAGAGTGCTGTCTATTTTCCCTTTTGTCTTTATATTTATTTATATATACATCCCATAGGGCTTTGACGCAGGGTGTGGCTCTATTAATACATCTTCTCAGTCTGGCCTACCAGGATCCCTAATGGCTAATACCCCCCCACCCCCATTTCTGTCACTCCCTACAATTCGGCACTTATCTGTAATAATGTACTGTCAGGGTGGCAGGTCCATTTGAATTCTTATAATTCACCCCTATTTATGTACATGGCTGGACCATTGTAAACTACACTTCTTCCCCTTCGTCCCCCCGTACCCCCTAAAGATGTAAGTTCTTGCGAGCAGGGCCCTCACCCCTTGTGCCCTCTGAAAGTAGTTTTATTGTCAATGTAGTCTTTTTGTCTGTACTTACACCCCCCAAGTGGCAAATTTTTGGCGCTTATAATAAGGTTATTTATGATTTTTTTTTTTATTATTTTTTTATTGGGGGCCTTTACCGCAATGGCAGATACCGGCGGTTTATCCGCTGGTATTTTTCCGGTTTGTGTCCTCCCCGGCCCGCGGGGGGTGGGTGGGGGCTTTTTCCGTGATTAAGCGGGGAAAAGGCCCCCCCCCTTCAATGAGGGGCACATATTTCGTCCGAAAACCGGACGGAAAAAAATTGCAAGCCCTTGTTTTTCGGGCGGGTTTTATTCTGAAAACCCGTGTAGGGGGATTTCTGCACAGGCCCTTTTCCCTTGGAGCCCTTGTGCTCTTTTGCGGCCCTTTTTTGCGTCTGCAAAAACCCCAAAAAGTTGAAAAACTGGCCGCAAAAATGTGCCCTTGGGGGGCATGGCCTTACTGTCTATAGGCCAGCTGAGGCTACATTGCAGTAAATGTTGGGGTACCCATCTGGATACCTGTTAATTGTTCAAAATTTTTCATTGATTTGAGTTCTATTTATTTATTTTTAGTCCCCTAAAAACCAAATTTTTATTGCTTTTATAAACCCTTGCAACACATTATTGTTTTACTATGTATTATACAATATGTGACAGGTGCCTATTAGACTCTGTACATTTGGCATACCTAGACATCATTTATTGGCCTCTGCCTGTTATGACAACCATCAGCAACCTGCAGTCGCATTGCAGAATGCCCAGGGTGACCCACTGCAAGGGCCCGGCCAGACTTGAGCCGCACCCAATGGGTGCCCTGTAACTGGTAATCTTCTGGGGGTCTAGGGGGGGGGGGGGGGGGGAATGATGAGAGTGCAGGTGCAAAAGTAGTGCCGCTGGGGGTGGATGGCAAAAAACAAAGACACCCCCAAAGCACACCTAACTTACCCAGAATAACATGAAGGACCTGAAACGATATCAAAGCACTTGATAGTAGGTCAGAACTAGCACAGTACAACTGCTGATTTACTATTCACTGTCAGCTATGCCCCATAGTATGTGTTGGAGTGTTTTCAACCAGCCAGACCCCAAAGAGATTGCGGACCCCATAGCAGCGGTATATCCACCAATAAGAAAGTCTATGTAACTGCTCAAATCTCTCCTTATACCAACAAATCATATAAATTGTACTAGGAACACTATATTTCTCTATATAGTGGAGTTGAAAGGTAAGGAGAAAAATTACATGAAATCAGGGACTGTACAGAGATAATAAAATTGTTGAGGCCAGGGGCAGGCTAATAATTTATCTAAGATTTATGTTTCGAAATATCAACATGATAGATTAAAGCTAATGTTCTCCACAATGTTTATGAGATGTTTTGTGCTGTTGAATTAGATGTATTACAGTGACATGATGTTTGAAATTTTTAATACTGCGGGCAAAGGGGTTTTTGGCACTGTCACTTTCGGGGGCCAGCCGCGAGGATGAGGAAAATTTTTATTTAATTTTTGCAGCTGCATTCCTACATTGTCATAATAACATGAGTTCTTATGCAGTAGATACTGCAGTCCCATGTGACTCCACGGGTACTTAAAATAACACAACTTACTTGCTAGTTGGCCAACAGACGTACTAATTTATATTTTGAGAGAACATGGCAATTCCCATACATAAAAATTTTCCCAAAAATGCCTACTTACTAATTACAATAGAACGCCAATTGAAATAGAAAACTGTTAGGACCTAAAGTGGCTGATAATGTGCACTCATAATAGCTAAAACATCTTAAGTACAATTAGGGAAATGTAAGTGTAAAGAGACTAATGACTGTCAAATGACTTCTTCTTTGTTGTATAACTATGAATGTCTTAAGGGTGGGAAATTTGTACGTTTTTTTCGTGATCCCCTGAACAAAAATTAAAAAAAGAAAGCTCTATGCGCTTTCTTGTATCGCTCCGTGTGACGTCTTCTTTAAAGGGGAAAAATATGCCAAGAAAAAAAAGGTAGCCCACACCTCCATATGCAATTGGTATAGATGCTTGTGCACATTGTTGTGACTGCAAATTGTAAATTCTCAAAAACCAAATACAGCGGCATATAGCACTAAAATCTATTCAAACATTCAACTAGTGAAACAATTAAAATGCATTACTGCTGTACCTAATACATGCTAAAAAGAAAGGCTTCCAGTGCACAGTTTGATCGCGTTGCCTATTCGTTGCTGTTTTTGAGCTTGGGGGAAGCTGCTGCAACTGTCTGTGTAGTCAGTCAGCCTCGATCAGTTTGTGAGGAGCAGTGACAAAGAGAGGAGAGGGAAGCGAGTCCCGCAACGGAGGCCTGAACTGCATGAGGGGGGAAAATTTCCCCTGGGGGTATCAGCAAGATGTTCAAGTTGTATTTAGGTGTATAATTTTAAAAATTTAAAGGAAAAAAAGTCTGGGAAGAAGCACCGAACTGGGAAGCAGCTAGAAAGTTCAGCCTGAGACTTGAAGGCGAGTAGTAGGAAACTAGACACAGTATAGCACGGGAAGGTGGGTTAACCCCTTCCCGCCGTGGCCTATTTTTTGTCAAGTCCACTTTTCCTCCTTGCCTTCCTAGAGCCATAATTTTTCCACCTATCTAGACAAGTTAGGGCTTTTATTTTGTGGGAAAAGATGTACTTTCTAATGCTGTTATTTATATTAACATAGACTATGCTGGGAAACCGCATAAAAATTCTAAGTGAAGCAAAATGTAAAAAAAAAGTAGTTGCGCCATGTTTGCGGGAGAATTGTTTTTATAGCGTTTAATCTTCACTAATAATGATGTGTTAACTGTATTTTACAAGTTGATACGCATCTGCCAATACTAAACATGTAGGGTTTTCTTTAAGTTTTGGTACCATAAAAAAATTCCAAACACTCTCTATTTTTCGTGACATTTTCTGTGACTAATAATTTTTGTACTAACACCTATAGACTTGGGTGAGGGTTTTTTTTTTTGCAGGTCGAAATGTACTGTTTATTGTTACCAGTTTGGAATTCATGCGACTTTCCTGATCAATTTTCTTCAGATTTTTAGAGGACTTGCAATTTTTTTCTTCTTCGTTGTTCAGCGCTCAAGATGAATGATGTTAAACTTTAATAAATTGGACTTTTATTGGGTGCAGCGATAGCAAATGTGTAACTTTTCTGTTATTTAATTTTTTCATTTGTAAAATGGCAAAAGGAGGGTGAATTGAACTCTCAAAAACATTTTTTCTTTACACATTCAAAAACATTTTTTTTCTTTAACTTTAAGTCCCCCTAAGAAAGAACAAAAAGAAACAGCTACCGCCCTCTGCGGTCTCAAGCTGAAGCAATTTAATGAAGATTAGCCCGGCCTAAATTTTTTAAAAAATGTATCAAAAAGCTTTATTTATCCAAAATAGCGATTAAAAATCAAGAGAAAGTGGACATAACTCGACAGGTAGGTGAGAGGGTTTGAGAGGGTCCACTTTCTCTTGATTTTTAATTGCTATTTTGGATGAATAAAGCTTTTTGATACATTTTAAAGGATTTCAATGTGGACTAATCTTTGAATTTAAAGTCCCCTAGGTGCTTAACCCACAGGGGGTGTGATTGTTTATAAGTTTAAAAAGCATTGTAAAAAAATGCTTTGGGCTTTTTTTTTTTAAAAAGATGGCGGTTTTACTACTTTCTGCATCCCCAGTCATCTATAAAATTGTTTTAAAAAATTAATATGAGACATTGAAACATCATTGTGATAAAATAGATAAATCACTTTAAATTAAATGTTTCAAAACAAAACTCGTCTTGCAGGCCAGTGATTGACTGTTTTATGTCATTATGAAAATAATATATCTGACATCATTACTGCAGCACTGGCAGGGGCACAAACACGGCAGGGGATTTACCAGGATTTAAATTTGCAATCTTCCCCTTTCCCTTTAAAACCAGTTCCTTTTGGGCCCCCTTTTCTGACCGGACACATTTTCAATTTTTTTTAGTACATACAGGTTTGAACACTATAATTTTTTACCTTTATTTTGTGATATACAAGGCCTTATTTCTTTGTAAGTTTTGCATTGGATTTTTCCATTTTTTTATTTTTGTTCATAGCAAAAAGAAGCCCTAAAAACTTATGTATTTATGAAACTTTTCAGTTACAGACATTTTTTACTCAGGTAATATAAGGTTCTAGGGTCAGCGGACCATGGCTAAAATTTGGGGCTTGGGCGTTTCTTATTTTTTTTTTATTCTTGTATGTGTGTGTTTATTATTTTATTATACATTTGTGCCCCCCCCCCCAAAAAAAAAGGGCGAATTTTTTTTTTTTGTATTTTTGTGTTGATATATTAGCCCTGTTTCAGGGGGAATTAGTCATCTGAAACATGCGGTGATTTGGGTCTGTTATGACCCCGCCACATCTGAAGCTACTGACCCACGTCGGTCACGTGACTAGTGGCGTGAAGAAGCAGAAAACCTGCAGGCTTCCTGCTTTACAGCATATACAGCTCTCATTGAGTGCTGCGTATACCTTGATCCGGAAGGCAGAGACAGTAATAAATCACCCCTGCCTTCTCACTGGAAAATGTAACTGCGGCTTACAGCTGGTTATCCACTCCCACAGCTGCACAGTGAATGTACAAACGTTCCAGAACATCTGTGCAAAGTTATATGATGTCCGCCTCAATGTTTATTGCTAGCAGGTGGTCGACATGTAGTTAAAATCCCACACAATTTCTAGATGTCATCATCAGTATATGATTTAAAACTATTGCAATCTACACTTCAGCAAATCTTGTCCTATGTATGTTCTCCTTTGTTCCTCATTATCTCTCCACTGTTCTGTATTATATTCCACTTGTTCCTAGAATGAAGCTTTAAGCAGTAAATTATTGAAGGTCAGCTTTAGTCTGACCTTATACTGTACCTGATATTCTTCTGCACATGTACTTCAATATCTACTGATAACCTGGGATTCCATTCACCTTTTGAGCAACCTGCCATTTAGAGCCTGGATCTTTTGCCATTATGTTATGACTGTACATATTCCATTAGAATGAATTAATGCAGCGGCTGGAGTTCAGATAATTTGTCTTTTATTGCTGCTCATGTAGGTATTGTGTGTGACTGATGAAATATTTTGTGCCACGTAATGAAATTTCTTAGTTATGTAAAATTGGATTCTGCAGAAGTCTACATATTCTTATATCCTTACAGTAAAATTTTACCTTTTCATAGAAGTGTATTACAGCTAACTTGTTATAACCTAGTAACATAAAACTTCTCTATAGCAATTGTAGCAATCAATTATTTTTACAAAATAACAATGCAACAATTTGAAAAATGAATAGTTATTAATTACCTTACAGAGGGACTACACCTAAAAAACAACCAGGGTTGGACGTTTCAGTAAGAGCCTCCGTGGAAAATTCCATCAAACAAATATGGAAAAAATAGCAGCTCATGATGCACTGTTTCCTTCCGTTAAAATGATTGACACTATGATGGAAACCCAATGGACCCCATTAAACTTATGCAGCAGATCTGGCAACAGTGTTATTTAAGGCTTCTGTTCCTATGGTGGAATGGAAAAATTAAGCAGTGTAGATGTGAATCAGACCTAAACTGTGTACAGTAGTTAACACAAAAGAGGACTATACTCTTACAAATGGATCTGGATAAGTCTGAGGCTTGGGCAGAGAAGTGGCAAATTAGTCTCAACATTGATAAGCTGAAGTTTGAGCACATAGGAAGGGATAATCTATGCTCACAATAAGTGGATCTTCTCACTACAATGATTAGCTTTCAATATGTAGGGAAAGGTAAATTAAAACTTTTACTAAATACATTGCTCTTTTGATATTGCCCTTGTCAGGAGATAAGAGAGATTTTATCTACTCTGAGTGTACACAGTAGCAAAAAGAGGCTTTGACTGGCCCACAGCTGAGCAGGGGAAACTCCCAGTGAGGCCTGTAGATATTGGGCCCTTGGGCACGAGCGACTTGGGTCTGCTTTTCAGGAAGAAATGTGGAAAAAGAGAAGCAGAAAGCAAGAGTCATATTCAGTAGCTGTAGGCCAAACCCCAATAATCAACTCCACTGCTAGGCCCCAAGAATCAATACCCCTGGTAAGCTCCAAGAGTCAATTTCCCTCATGGGCCCCAAGAATCAATTATACTGTCAAGCCCCAAAAGTCAACTCCACTGGTAGACCCAAAAAAATTAACTTCACCAGTGAGCCTATAAAGGCAACTTCACTGGTAGACACTAAGAATTTACTCCACCAGTGGACCTATAGAAGCGTTTTCACTAGTGGACTCTAAGAATTAATTCCACTGGTGGACTTATAGAGGCAAATTCACTGGTCGGCCCCAGGCAACCAAATCCAACACTGATACATACTTTATGTCCAACACACTTCTTTCATGCTGTACAAACATATCAGCACTGCAGTGGACAAAGATCTCTGTTGAGGCTGTAAAGAAGCTCTTAGCCTTCCAAATCCTTCATCAGAAATGTGGCCTTCGTAAACAATTTGGAGTTTGTGGATGTAGGAGTTAATGAAATTACTGACTGCAGAGATTTCAGTTTTACTTTATTACAAATGTAATTCATACAGCAAATTGCTGCTGAATCTAGAGTTTTTCAACGGGTTTAGGAATAACTGTATAAAATTCTTTAACATGACATAGAGCAAGTCATATTTAGCACACCAGATTCCCTTTTCATCTGCACCATGTTGTTTATCTAAACCAGACACTTACCAGACCATAAAGAGCTTATGAAATAGAAAGCAAACACGACCTTCTGGAACAGCTGCAGTGTCATTTCCAGAAATGTATTAACTCCAAAAATACTGGATCATCTGTCGTTCAGCACAGGCCTTAAGTCACTAAATGCGATTAGACTGAGCAGTATATCTTGTTTACAAATTATACTAAAAACCACATATAGTTTAAAGGACAACGGGTCATTTAATATAACTGAGCAATGGCATGTATGATAGAAGACAACATAGATGGGATTTAGACTCTTATGGCTAATTTTTATGACCAGCAAGAAATATAATTTCCTTTTGAAAGATTCCTTCTTTGAAAAACATTTCCGTGAATCTGAAATTAAGGCTTGCTGAAGCAATTTCAACATGACACAATTGCATTTACAGTGTTTCTGTATTTTTCCTTTTGGAGGAAGAGTTGCAAATCATGTAATATGGTTTTTCTACAGGCATTCGAATAAGCAAAAAAAACACAGTGAATAAAGTAGTTAGGACAGGAGAACAGCTGAACTGGTGTCCACCTGGTGGTGGGAAGGGAGGTGGCAGATTATTGACTGGATTAAGTAAATGCAGAGATGATGTTGAGGTGTTTCTTTTGTTTCTTAGATCAGATATTGTATACACAGAATAATAAAATATGTTTATAGGCAGGGGTGTAGCTGTAGGGTGTGCAGAAGTTGCAGTCGTTACTGGGATATAATAGCACCTGGTGGACAGGGGCCCTTTTATAAATTTTGCATTGGGGCCCAGAAGATTTGAGGTCCGCCTGTTTATAGGACTTTGTGCTATTGAAGTATATGTTGCAAGTTGAGGGGGAAATGTTGCTAAGTTTAACCCCTTACCGCCAGAGTCAGTTTTGGCCTCTCTGACAGAGCCCAATTTTTGAAATCTGACATGTCACTTTATGTAGAATCTGACATTTTCAGAGATATCTCACATGTGGCCCTAGTGCACTTTTTAGCTCAACCACAAACCTCAAAGTAGGAGGAGCACCTACTGGACTCTCATTTTCATTACAACTTTATTTAGGCATCGTTCCAGGTTTGCGGACACCTTTAAGGTGCTAAAACTTAATAAACACCCCTATTTACCACTGGTCCTATGTTGTGATCATGTGGGGCTCACTTGAAAGCCTGCACGATCGCCAGGACGTACCCATACGTCCATATGCGGGAACGTACTTCCTACTAGGATGTATGGGTATGTCCTATATCGGGAAGGGGTTAACCCTTTAACGACCGCACACCGTCTTTTGGCGTCGGCTGGTGCGGGTCGTTCATCTGCAGCGACGTCTTGTGCCGTCGCTGCAGACTTAGGGGTTTGCAGCGCCCGGTGCCGCAACTGTGTTGAGATCGGGGCTGTACTACACAGCCCGGATCCCAGAGCATCTCCTGCGAGCACCGGGGAGCAGAGGAAACCTCCGCAACCCAGTTCTTTAACCCTTTGATCGCGGCGGTGCGTTACCGCAGCGCAATCAAAGGGTTCCCCTGCTCTGTCGGGTGATTGGAACACCAGGTGACCCGACAGAGCCCGGGGAATGGCTGCACAGTCAGCCCTGGGGACCTAGAGTGGCCCCAGAGCTGTCTGTGTTTGAAGCCAGTGACCAGGACACACTGTGTGCTGTCCTGATTACTGCCTGTGTCAAAGTGACACAGATTAGAATGTATTAGCATATATGAATATGCTAATACATTATTAAGTGAAAAAAAAAAAAATTAAAACAGTTCTCCCTTCATGGGATTAAAAAAAAAAAAAAAGGTAAAAAATATAAAAAGTTTAAAAATAAAAATAAAAAAATAAAAATAAATATTTAATAAAAAATAATTGTGAATACATTACACACAAAAAAAGCCCTGCACATATTAGGTATCCACACGACCATAATAACCTGTAGAATTAATCTATCGAGTTATTAAGTGTGGAATGTGAATGGTGTAAAAAAAATTAAAAAAAAAAAAGTAAAAAAAAAAAAATCTGCAATAACTTCTAAGTAAACTTAAACTATTCCTCCATAAAGTACAACCTCGAATAAAACGAGGCCTCATACAACGGTGTCATTGAAAAAATAAAAAAGTTACAACTGTTGAAACGCGAGGAGGCAAAAACTAAAATAATGTTCTGGTCATTAACTACTTTTCAGGCGTTCGGCTTAAGGGGTTAAAGAGTGTTCTCACCATGCTGTTTCACATAGCCTGTTCTTCACTGCCAGCTTCAGGTTCCCACTACTTGGTTAGACTGCGGGCGGTTCTACAGCAGTGACAGGCATATCAGCTCTGTTATTCCTAGTAGAGCCTGTTAGAGAGACATTGGTGAAGGAATTCCCCTTTGAGATATATTGGCTTATATTTAGATAACTACTTTATCTCACAAAAGGGAGTATCCCTCAAATTTTTGTAAATATTGTATTTTATTTTTTCATGGAACAACCCTGAAGATATGACGCTTTGATACAATATAAAGTAGTCAGTGTACAGCTTGTGTAACAGTGTAAAATTGGTATATAATTTAACAAACATATAATCAGCTCACTGGATCTTCAATGTGTTCCAGCTGGAGGCGGGCCAACTTCAATTAATGAGCAAAAAAACAAATGATCTCACCAGCTTCCAATCCAGGGATTAAAGATATATATTAAGGATAATCTTATTCATTAAAACATCCAAAAATGTATTCAGAAAAAAAATATAAAAAACAATAATGGAGGGGGCGTAGCCTGGTGCTGCAAGATGGAGGACACATTTTAGCTGAGCTCCAAGGAGAAGATACCACAGCAGCTTATATAAACCCCGTCCAAGCTAAACCTCTCTGGAAATAGCTGGAGGATTGCAGTTAGAGGCGGAGAGTCTCCTGGTGTGGAGAAAACTGGAAGCGCTGGTGCGTACCGCCGGATCCCTGACACGCAGCAGAGCACAGCCGACGGGAGTCCCGGGAGAAAAGAATCCTGCGAACTTTGGCACCCGCCCGTCAGCCCAGCAGGTACCTGACTCTAAGTCCGGCGCAGCGCTCACCTCATAAAATAGGTGCAGTCACCTGGTACCTGTTGCTGCCTGAGGAGCAGTATTTAACATCCCTGCTTGCCCTCCTCCGGCGCCATTACAGAGCATGCTGTTCGGCGCCGGAAAAAAGACCCGGTGTCATCTTGGGGACAGAGACAGAGGCTCCCTACGGACATCTTGTGCTGCCTCCTAGACACCCACAACCGAGAGGAATTGTCTCTATAGTACTGCTCCCACAGAGACCACAGTGGCCCTGCATATCTATAGTGCTTGAAAGGCTCAGAAAAATATATCACGTCCCAATGTGTGCAAAATCTGCTTTTATATTAAATATATTCAAACATCCATACAATTTCTTGGATTTTCAAGAAATATTCAAAGTTAGACCTGTGCTCAACAGTAATCAAACAGCATTTGCAGCACATAAGTGCAAAGAGCATCTCATGTCCATATTAAGCATATAGTAATTTGCAAAGAGAGTGGTTGCCTGTGTCTGCGATACACATACTCACGTCCGGGTGCCTCAGGTGCCGTTTCGGAGGATAACTCCTCCTTCCTCAAACCGGCGCTCAACAGGACGATCCTCCCACCACAGGTATGTGAGTGTTTACAGGTAGAACATATTTATACCATTCTAAACGAATACGAATACAATAGAATAATAAATTAGCAATATGAGAATGGCATTAAAACATTATTGCAGACTCATTAGGAAAGCGCAATAAATAAAATGTTATAGAAACGATCTAAGGCTGAAAACTTCATTTAACCCTTTGGGTACTAATGAATCTAAGCGAAATATCCAAAAAGTACTAACCTCAACATCAGAGACCTCTTCCACCACACACCATCTTAACTCATGTATCTGGTGATGTGACTCATTAAAGTGCCTCGCCACAGTGGTCTCACCGAATTTAGTCTTATCATCCATTTTAGTTATTTTAGATCCATATAATCTGATGGCAGACTTATGCTCATTTATCCTGACTCGAACTGAGCGGCTCGTCTGGCCCACATATATTTTGCCACATGGGCATTTGAGAATGTAAATGACATTCTTAGTCAAGCAGGTAAAAAATCCCTTAATGGGAATGTCAAAACCTTTAAGTGGGTGCTGTATCTTGTCCCTTTTAATTATAGAATTACAATTTTGGCATGATAAACATGCGTAAGTACCTCTTTTTGTTGTACTAAGAACCGACTGCCGGTCCTTTCTCACTGAGACAATGTCAGAACGTACAATATTATCACCCACTGATCGACCTCTTCTATACACAAACCGTGGGCCAGTTCTGAACAAGTGACCATATTGTGGCTCACATGCCAAAATAGGCCAATGCTTGAGTATTACTTTCTGTATGATCGTAGAGTGTTGATCAAAAGTAGATACCAACATAAACTGGTCCTTATCATGTTTTTCTTTTGTTCTAAACAATTCACTCCTTTCTTTTAGCAAAACCTCATGGCCTATCGTTTTTTAATTCGTCTCTGTCATAGCCCCTAGTGGTAAATTTGTTAATAAGTTTTTCCATATTTTCAAGGTATAGCTCATCCGTAGAGCATATACGTCGTGCCCTAACAAATTGCCCGCGGGGGATACCCTTAAATGTCTGAGGGGCGTGGAACGATTTATGGTGTAAAATATTATTACGGTCTATGGGTTTACTGTATAGTGAGGTGGACAGTCCCTGAACTTCTTTACAGACTTCAACGTCCAAGAATTGAATTACAAATTGATCTTTAGTGAGAGAAAACTCACTTAATGGATGGCAACCAATAAGGTATTTAAAAAATGATAACAAACGGGATTCCGTACCTGACCAAAGGATAAAAACGTCATCCACATAACGTAGCCATAAAGCTACGTCAGAATTGTATTCAGAGTGAAAAACAAATTCCCTTTGAAAACAAGCCATAAGAATATTCGCGAAACTTGGTGCTACAGGAGACCCCATAGAGGTCCCCTGTATTTGCAAATAATAAGACTCACCGAACCAGAAAAAATTCTTTGAAAGCACAAGATCCAACAGATACATCAAAAATGCAATAAACAAATTAGAAAGTTTAGAATTGTTATCTAAAACTTCTCTAACCACCTCACAGCCTTCTTTATGTGGAATACATGTAAATAACGATTTTACATCCATAGTACATAACCAAGTGACATCAGACGTATCCACATTCTGAATTTTAGACAAAAATTGTTTAGTGTCACCCAAGCAATTTGGATTAGATTTGACATTAGGCTGCAGGAAAGAATCAATGTAGACAGCTAGGGGTTCAAGCAATGACTTAACCCCAGACACTATTGGGCGACATGGAGGAGATTCAACCCTCTTATGAACCTTGGGAACAAGATAGAACAGCGGAACCCGTGGGTGAGTTACTGTGAGCATATCACATATTTTACCAGAGATTAAATCCATCCTCACTGCCTCGTTTAAAGCATCATCTATAATTCTTTTATACTCAACTGTGGGATCCGTTTCCAGTTGCATATACAGTACACAGTGGTATCACTCAAATGTCGAGAAGCCTCTTGAATGTAGAAGCTCCGATCCATAACGACTATCGAGCCGCCTTTGTCGGCTTTTTGGATTACTAGCTCTTTATCCTCCTTCAACGACCTTATGGCTTGCCTCTCAGCTACAGATTTATTTGGTGGAATTCTAGATTTTATCTTGTGCCACTTACTCACTACCTCATTTTTAGCCAGATTTTCAAAAACCTCTAAGGCCGGGCTACAGACTACAGGGTCATATTGGCTGCTTTTCCTAAGTTTTTTAAGAGCTATTGTGTCTTCCTCCCTATTAGGGCTATCACTAGAAGGAAAGTGCATTCTAAGATGTATATTCCTACACATCCAGAAAAAATCAACAATAAAGTCAAATGGCTGCTTTACTTGCTGTGGAAGTTCTTTGTTCCACAGCAAGTGGAACAAATTTACCACTAGGGGTTATGACAGAGACAAATTAAAAAAGATAGGCCAAGAGGTTTTGCTAAAAGAAAGGAGTGAATTGTTTAGAACAAAAGAAAAACGTGATAAGGACCAGTTTATGTTCTTATCTACTTTTGATCAACACTCTACGATGATACAGAAAGTAATACTCAAGCATTGGCCTATTTTGGCAAGTGACCCACAATATGGTCACTTGTTCAGAAGTGGCCCACGGTTTGTGTATAGAAGAGGTCGATCAGTGGGTGATAATATTGTACGTTCTGACATTGTCTCAGTGAGAAAGGACCGGCAGTCGGTTCTTAGTACAACAAAAAGAGGTACTTATGCATGTTTATCATGTCAAAATTGTAACTATTATTAAAGGTGACAGGATACAGCACCCACTTAAAGGTTTTGACATTCCCATTAAGGGATTTTTTACCTGCTTGACTAAGAATGTCATTTACATTCTCAAATGCCCATGTGGCAAAATATATGTGGGCCAGACGAGCCGCTCGGTTCGAGTCAGGATAAATGAGCATAAGTCTGCCATCAGATTATATGGATCTAAAATAACTAAAATGGATGATAAGACCAAATTCGGTGAGACTACTGTGGCGAGGCACTTTAATGAGTCACATCACCAGATACATGAGTTAAGATGGTGTGTGGTGGAAGAGGTCTCTGATATTGAGGTTAGTACTCTTCATTCACGGCTACTTCAGCGTGAGGCTTTTTGGATATTTCGCTTGGATTCATTAGAACCCAAAGGGTTAAATGAAGTTTTCAGCCTTAGATCGTTTCTATAATGTTTCACTTATTGCGCTTTCCCAATGAGTCTGCTATAATATGTTAATGCAAATCTCACATTGCTAATTTATTATTCTATTGTATTCATTTAGAATGTTATAAATATGTTCTACCTGTAAGCACTCACGTACCTGTGGTGGGAGGATCGTCCTGTTGAGCGCCGGTCTGAGGAAGGAGGAGTTATCCTCCGAAACGTCACCTGAGGCGCCCAGACGTGAGGATGTGTATCGCAGACACAGGCAACCACTCTCTTTGCAAATTACTATATGCTCAATATGGACATGAAATGCTTTTTGCACTAATGTGCTGCAAATGATGTTTGACTACTGTTGAGCACAGGTCTAACTTTGAATATTTATTGAAAATCCAAGAAATTGTACGGATGTTTGAATATTTTTAATATAAAAGCAACTTTTGCACACATTGGGCCTGGTGATATATTTTTCAGAGGTCTGTGTTGAGGGGTAGTGGAGAAAAAGCCCCAATCTCCAGCCCATATCCTGTGTCTCTCCTGTATTATTGCAGTCAAAGTTTGACTTTATTGTGCTTGAAAGGCTACTATACTTACTTGGGACTTTGGACTTTACCATAAGGGAGACCTGGGCCTTCTCTCCCCTATTTTACTGGGGGTTTGTCTAGGGACTCCCTTGCATATACAGCGAGGGAGACTCACTCTTTTCATACTGAGACCTCACCTGGGTCCTGCCAAAGGCTGATCCTTTTGTTAGAACATCTAAGTTCACCTTCACAATGATAAACAAAGCAGAGCTAATGCAGTTTACTCCACCTGCCATCACCGGGTCCACTGCATCATAAATATTGTTTCGGGTCAATCCATCTGCTTGACCCCAGGGGTTAAATAAATACATTAGACAGTGGTACCGCACCAACATAAAGTCATATGGCTTTGAACACCAAGCTTTGTATTCTGCTATTTTCTCTCATTGACTCTCTATAAAGTATCTCGCTCAAGCAGTTTATATACATTTACAATGGGGGGCACCTCTAAGCGCAATTCTAAACTGCAGAAGCCTACGAAGTTAACAGAATATTTCAAACTCCCTCTGTCGACGCCACAAAAATCTGATGGCTTCATTCCAACTTCACCTACTCCTTCTAGAACAGATTCGGTCGATTTGGACTCCCTGGATAATCCTAATTCCACCGAAGCCACGTTGCAACATCTCTTCAATTCCTTCAGGGATAATTTACAAAAAGACTTTAAACACAGGATGGGTGACTTCAGAAAAGATATACATTCCTTAGTCTCCCATACGGAACATATTGAAAACAAACTAGGGAAGTTTGTTAAATCTCACAATTCACTTATAGATGCAAACGTCACATTGGAGGAGGAAGTACAAAGAATGTCTGCCAAAGTTATGGATCTAGAAGATAGATCCAGACGCAACAATATACGCCTGCGAGGAATTCCTGAGTCGGTGGCCACAGACATGTTGCTTCCATTTCTTACAGACCTGATGGCATTGGTCCTGCCGGATGCTTCCACTCTAGATCTCACGGTAGATAGAATACATAGAATACCCAAGCCCAAACATCTGCCCTCCTCCACTCCACGAGACGTTCTGGCTAAGGTCCATTTCTTTCTAACAAAGGACAACTTTCTGCGGGTATTACATAATGGTGTAGAGCTTCCTGAGCGATTCAATAATATTTCCATCTTCCCAGATCTATCGGCTGGAACCATGCTTAAGAGAAAAGAATTTCTGCCCTACACGAAGACCTTACGAGATAATAACATCAGCTATCACTGGGGATTCTCGGTTAAGTTGATCATCACCAGAAAAAATACTACCTTTGTCTGCAACACACCTTCCATGGCTAAGGACTTGCTCCTCTCCTGGGACCTGTTGCCTTCGGAATTGACTACCCCGATTAAAAAGGGGAGGAGTAGACCTGAAGTTATTTCACCTCTCTGGTCAGAAAAACAAAGTCGCCCTCGTCGTCCTCCACAAGACTGATTTACTGGGAAAATACCCTCACATTCTTCTCCTGGATGTTTGTTTGTGTGCTGGGTTTTGCTGTCACTGTCCTTCCTCGCGGCAACCTGCATTGAACATGCCTCGTTACCATAGCAGGTTCCTGCAATATACTTGCCCTACCTTCCATTTCCGAACATCGTAAATCTGTTACTGTTCACACATGGTTACAACATTATGTTGACCTTTGGTCCCTCACATTGTTGGTGTTTACTCTTTTCGAGTTTTTTAATTGCCTCTTTTGAAACTTCTTTTTTTGACTATAGATGCACTGGTTGTCATGGTAATGTAGATATAAATACACCTACATTTCTTCCTAACTGCTTCTTGCTTTAAAATGGGTATTAAGTTTATATCATTCAATGTCAATGGGTTAAACTCACCATTTAAAAGATCTTTGTTATGGAGAGACATTTTAAGGCAAAAAGTAGATATAGTGTGCCTCCAGGAGACACATCTTAATATGGTGGATTCATGCCGGATGAAACATAAAAAATTTCCTTTTTTCTTCCACACGTCAGCAGATTCCAAAAAGCCGGAGTTGCTATCTTAATCGAAGATACAATTGCCTTTACACTGAACAAATCCATCATAGATCGCAAGGGTCGGTATATCATCCTAGATTGTCAGCTCAATTCTCTTCCATATATGATTCTTGCATTATATGCACCTAACACCCATCAGCTCTCTTTTATTAGTAAGACAATCCGCAAAGCTAAGGAACTCGCTAAACACTATCTAGTCGTCTGGGGAGACTTCAACATGGTAGTGAACAAATTCGAGGATAGGTCTATTGGGAGTTCTAGAACTGCCCGTGAACTTCACCCTGTCCTTCTGAAAGAGAACCTTCATGACCATTGACGTTACACACATCCTGGAGAAGTAGATTATACGTATTACTCTGCTTCTAAACAGACCCACTCTAGGATTGACTTTTTTCTTATCAAATAGATCAGCCCTGTCTAACATAATTTCGTCTGAAATTGGCTATAGAACGTGGTCAGATCACGCACCAATATTTATCACCATTAAAGATGCGTTTTCCCCTCCTACTTTCTTCCCATGGCGTATCAACCACTTTTATTAAAGTCTACAGAAATGATCTCAGAAATAAAGGCTGCCCCAAACACCCCCCTCTGCCCCTTCTGCTAGTACACTCTAGTGTGCACACAAAGCATACATAAGAGGAGTGTTGCTTTTTATTGCCTCCAGGGAAAAACGTAAAAGGGACCAAACTTTAAACACTCTTTTAAAATTTAATCAAGACGCTGAGATGATATTTAAACAGAACCCATGTTGAGTATTAAGGAGGAATTTAAATTCTCTTAAAATAAATTTTCGAGAATTAACCCTGAAATTATATGACCATCATCTCTCTAAACTCAAATGGAATTATTACTTAAGTGGACATCGCCCGGGAAAATTATTAGCACAAAGAGTTAAGAAAATACATGCAAAATCTAAAATTTCATATTTGACTAGTGTTGACGAGGCATTATTTAAACGACAAAGTGAAATCGGCACGGGAAATTTTCGTTGATAGGATTTTTTAGATCCCACGCATAATTTAGGTTAAAATCTTGCATAATCTATTAATATCGCCCATTTTCCGGGGCTTCCTGTCATTTTGGCGCCAGCAAATCAGCTTAGAATAGAGCAAATGAGATGTGTGTCCGACGTCATGACTGGGAAAGTGTATGGTTGCGATTGGCTGGAAAAATCACATGACCCTTCGTTTTACATAGAACACCCTTCCTGTTCATGATCCCGTGTGTGTCAGCATCTCAAAAGCCTCTTCCTAAACAGCTCAGCAAACAGCTCAGCGAAATTTATTCTATTTTTTTCACAGAGACAGCTCAAATTTTAGCCTGGGATCCTTTGAAGTTAGTTAGATCAGACATTTGCAGATTTTAGGATTAGGCAGAGAATTTTAAAGGAGCATCTAAACCCCGTTAAGTCAAAAGGGGGGAGCGCGGGGGGGGGGGGGGCCCGGGGGCGAACACAGACAATCTATAAAGGATACTGGTATTGTCAGCCCAAAACTTTTTTAGACATTAAATTGCCTTATTTTAGGTAAGATCTTTTCTAGAACTTCAGGTCAATTGTTATTTCAAACTTCCACTTTTATTATCATATACTTTTCAAAAGGGTGTTTTTTTTCAATTTTTCCCGTCCCCCTTTTTTGATATAGCCCCCCCTTGCTTAAAATTTTTGAATACAGAAATTTTTTGGATCACCACATTTTGATGGGTGAAAAAAATACCTTTTATTTTCCCTATACATTTCAGATACGTTTTTTTTTTTATTTGGGCAGGCCCCTTGTTGATAGAGCCACCTTGCTTTAAAAATTTGAATCCACAACTTTTAGTCACCACAGTTTGCGAATTTTCCCCAAAAAATCCCTTTTTAAATCCTAACTTTTCAAAGTGTTTTTTTTTTTTTTTCACTTTTGTCAGTAAAGTTTTTTTAAAAGACATTTTGCGGGAAAATTTAATACAGAAATTTGTATCCCACAGGTAATTTGATGGGGCCCAAAAAAAATACCTTTTTATCCGTAACTTCAGATAGGGTTTTTTTTTTCACTTGGCCAGGCCACGTGTTGATAACCCACCTTCAGTTAAATGTAAATCCAGAAATTTTTGAGTCACCACTGTTGTACTGATAGTTGCCAAAAATACCTTTTAATATCCGATACTTTTCAACAGGTGTTTTTTTCCACTTTTGGCATCAAGCTTTGTTGATAGATCTACTTTCAGCTAAATTTAAAATCCAGCCTTTTTTTATCACCACATAATTGATGGTCCAAAAAAAAACTTTTATTATCCCAATTCATTTCAGACGGGTTTTTTTTTCCACTTTTGGGTCAGTCAAGTTTTTGTTGAAGATCTACTTTGCATTTTAAATTTGAATAACAATTAGTAGTCACCACGGGAAATTTTGATAGGTGCCAAAATACCTTTTTTATCTGTAACTTTCAGATACTGTTTTGTGCACTTTTCCCCTCCAGATTTTTTTGATAAGCCACCTTGCATTTAATTTTGGAATCCACAATTGTGTAGTCACCACAGGTAATTGATGGGTCCAAAAAATACCTTTTATTTATCCTAACTTTCAATGGGTTTTCAGATGGGTGTAAAGTTGCCCGGGCAGCGGGGAAACCTCCGTGTTAACAGGGGGGGGGCCCCGGGC
>JAODAL010039420.1:0-38016 GCA_025379985.1 Phyllomedusa bahiana | reverse complement strand
TGGAGGGGGAAAAGGACCATAAATGAGCGGCAGCTGTATTTGCTGGCTAGTGACAGCCGAATAGTCAGAATCCGGCAGAGGGATGACTTCTGGCTCTCCACCCTATTGGACCCTCGTACCGGTCCAAAATGGGAGCCTTTTTCCCAGCTATTGAGAGGGAGGACAAAACTCAAATACTATAGGGAAATCCTCCGTAGTCAGTTGGCCGCTGCCTATGTGCGGCATCGTCCTCCTCTGACAGGCCTGACCGGGGGGGTTCCTCAGCGCTCACGTTCTACTGCCGCGGCTGCGGGGGGACGGTGGGGGGGTAGGTGCAGTACCGGCTCCATCAGCTGTGACCTCAGTCTGGAGGCACTGATGAGCCGCTTCCTTCACACGCCTAGTGAGGAGGGCAGTCGCCGCACAGCAGCAGCAGGACCTGGAGCAGACCCTGAACCAACAGGTGGTGGCCTACTTGGACAGCACTCTGCCACCCAGTTAGAGATCCGCTGGACTACTGGGCGCCAAACTGGATGTGTGGCCGCAACTTGCCGAGTTTGCAGTGGAGAAGCTGTCCTGCCCGGCCAGTAGTGTGCATCAGAGCGGGTGTTCAGTGCGGCAGGGGCCATCGTTACCCAAGGAGAACCCGCTTGTCCACGGGAAAATGTGGAACGACTGACCTTTGTCAAGATGAATCTAGGCGTGGATCGGCCGGATTTCCACACACCAATGCCTTAGGCGTCAGACTACATCAGCCATGACGCCTCACCCAAACTGTGAGAAATGAGTCTGGGTTCAACTACCTGCCTCAGCCACTATTCTGATGCCGCCACCCGCCTGATGCCACACATCTGCTGACAGTTTCTCCATCTGCCACCAACCATCTTTACCAGGGACTGGTATTGCCACCCACTCACACTCTGTCATTGTGCACTGTCTGACCTCATGCTGCTGCGTGTCCCTCACTGTATTGGCCCCTTGGGCTACTCCTGTTTTGCCACCTCCAGATGTCATTGTGCCACTGTCTGACCTCATGCTGCTGCTTGGCTGCTGCCGTGACCTCACACTGTGTCATTGTGCCACTCTGTGGCCTACTCCTGTTTTTGCCACCTCCATAATGTGATTGTGCCACGTCTGACCTCATGCTGCTGCTGTGGCTGCTGCCGTGACCTACACACTCTGTCATTGTGCCACCTGTCTGTGACCTCACTCATGCTGCTGTGCGCTGCCCACTGACTCCACACTGTGTCATTGTCCACTCTGTGGCTACTCTGTTTTTGCCACCTCAATGTCATTGTGCCACTGTCCTGACTCATGCTGCTGCTGTGGCTGCTGCGTGACCTACAACACTGTGTCATTGTGCCACTGTCTGACCTCAGCTGCTGCTGTGGCTGTGCCGTGACTACCACTGTGTCATTGTGCCTCTGTCTGACCTCAAGCTGCTGCTGTGGCTGCTGCCGTGACCGCCACACTGTGTCATTTGTGCCACTTGTGGGCCTACTCCTGTTTTTTGCCACTCCAGAATGTGATTGTGCCCACTGTCTGAATCATGCTGCTGCTGTGGCTGCTGCCAGTGACTCTACACACTGTGGGTCATTGTGCCACTGTCTGACCTCATGCTGCTTGCTATGCTGCTGCCGTGACCTACCACACTGTGTCAATGTCCCACCTCTTTGGCCTACTCCTGTTTTTTGCCACCTCCACCATAATGTGATTGTCCACTGTCCTGTACCTCATGCATCGCTGTGGCTGCTACTGTGACCCTACACACTGTGGTCATTGTGCCACTGTCTGAACTCATGCTGCTGCGTGGCTGCTTGCCGTGACCACCACACTGTTTCATTGTGCCACTCTGTGGACTACTCATGTTTTTGCCACCTCCAGAATGTGATTGTGCCACTGGTCTGAACCTCATTGCTGGCTGCTGTTGCTAGGTGCCGTGACCTACACACTCTGTGATTGTGCCAACTGTCTGAGCCTAATGCTGCTTCATTGCTGCTGCCGCTACCTACACACTGTGTCAATTGTACCCACCGTGGCCTACTCCTTATTTGCCACCTCCATAAATGTGAATGTGCACTGCCTGACCTCAGCAGCTGCTGGGCTGCTGCCTAACCTCCACACTGTGTCATTGTCCCACTCTGTTGCCTACTCCATTTTTTTGCCACCATCAGAATGTCATTGTGCCATGTCTGACCTCATGGCTGCTGCTGTGGCCGCTGCCGTGACCTACACAACTGTTTCCAGTGTGGCCACTTCTGACCTCATTCAGCTGCTGTGGCTGCTGCCGTTACCTCCACACATGTGTCTTGTGCCACTTTGTTGGCCTACTCCTGTTTTTGCCACCTCCAGAATGTTGATTTGTGGCCACTGTCTGACTCAAGCACGCTGCTGTGGCTGCTGCCGTGACCTACAATGTGTCAATTGTGCCACTGTCTGACCTCATGCTCTGCTGTGCTGCTGCTGTGACCTATCACACTGTGACATTGTGCCACTGTCTGAACTACAATGCTGCTGCTGTGGCTGCTGCCGTGACCTCCACACTGTGTCATTGTGCACTTCTGTGGCCTACTCCTGTTTTTGCCACCTCCAGAATGTCATTGTGCTCTCTCTGACCTCATGCTGCTGCTGTGGCTGCTGCCGTAACATACACACTCTGTCTCTAATGAGCACTCATGAGCTCTCAGCTTGTTTTTCAGTTTTTTTTTTGCTTTTTTTTTTTTTTTATTTTTTCTTTCTCTGGCATGACTTTATCAGTGCAAGCAAACCCTATATCAGTTTTTTGGTCAGGTTTGACCTCTTAAGTGCCCAGGGAATTTAATAGTGAAGCGATTTCTAAGATGCGGCGCAGTCATGAGCGTGTTCATACTAAAACACACATTGTAAAAGACAAACCAAGCTCCCACTGCCATATTTAAGCATGCACAACGTTCTACCAGCACCCTGCAGGCTCTGCGCAGCCTGTAAAAAGCCTTTTTTTAGCGTGATTCGTCCCGAAGTAATTCGGTAACTGAAGTAATATTTATGCCGAGAAAATTCGCGAAGTGAACAAAACGAATTCGGGAATTCGCCATCTCTAGAAATGATACCACCCCTTAAAAAGCTGAATGGCGTTTAACTAGAAGCCTTTTGGTCCAGCCACTCACTTCGGGAAGATCCTGTATCCATTTTGTCCAAGGAGACTATTGTCTCAGCTATTTCCCCTGACTTGTGCACTGGGATTAAGCTTCACCAAGATATTTCCCCTGCAAATTGCCCATTTTTAAAAGGTTTTTTTCCCATTCTTTTTTTGGGGTTGGGTTATTAAGGAAATTAAAATGTTTCCCTTTTAAACGGGGACATCCCGGATTACTGGCCCAAAGAGTTTTTGGCCTTCGTTGCTCAAGATGTGGGGGGGTCTAGGACATTTTTGTGAGGGTTCTGTCCCGGGGCGAATTCCCAAAAATTTTTTTGGCCCCCTTTTGGGTTTAAACCTTTCCCCTCTACTGATATGGGCATTTAAGAAATATCTTCATGGTTTTTTATAAAAAAATCTTCCTACTTCTGAGGGCAAATTGTTTTTTGGGGGGAAAGTAGATCGTTTTAAATTGTAAAATTGCCATTTGGTTCCTTTAAAGGGGGGTTTAAAACTCTTTACAAAAAACTTGTTTGGGGCTTTTTTTTTTTTTAAACATAGTGTAAAACTGCATGGATTACCCAGGAATATCGTTTCTGACAGAGGGGTTCAGTTTGTTAGCCGATTCTGGAGAGCCCTTTGGGTAAGGCTCTGGGTCACCCTGTCATTCTCCTCTCCCTTCCACCCTGAGACAAAAGGGAGCAACAGAGAGGAAAAAATAAAAGGGTTGAGGGAAAAAAAACCCATTTTTATGTCTCTGTTTAAAGGGGGCAATGCAAACAAAAACATTTCTGCTACTTTGGAATAAAATAAAAAAGTTTGAGGTTCATCATGTAATTGATGTAAAAACGGAAAAAATTACCTCCCGGGGGGGCAAGGGGCCCTCAATTCGGGTGGGAACCTTGCAATATTTTCACCTTTTTGGGGTCTTTTCTGCCCTCCAAAATTTTCAGGGAAGAAGTTTCCCAGTAAAACCCAGATTGATTAAGAAACCTGTGCAGATGGGTGAAGTGCAAAAACCAAGATGGGGGCTAGCCACTCCCCCATGTAAGCAGTCCAAACACAAAATATGATCAGCACATCCATTTTGAAAATAAATATATCGGTGCACGCTGGTGTGGCAGCCAATTGCAATGCAAACACAACACCATATCAGCAGCACTCTACAAGCACTAAAATGCTCTTCCAAAAAATTCCTATGTCCCCTTCGACTGATTTTTAGTGGTTGTAGTGTGCTGCTGATATTGTGTTTGCATTGCTTTTAGCTGCCATATCAGCGTGCAGCTATATATTTATTTTTCAAAATGGATGTGCTGACCATATTTTGTTTTTAGTCTGACCAGCAGGCAGACTGGATAAAATGCTTACCTTTGACAGAGTTCGCTATTAATAACCAAGATAGTAGCTGGTCTGGTGTCTCTCCGTTTTATTGCAATTATGTTTTTCACCCGAGACCTGCATCATTATCTAGTGGTAATTCTGACCACAGTGGGGTGGATGTTATTGTTAACGATCTGTGCACAGTCTTGACCCAAGTTCAGAAGAACTTCGATTAATACCCAGAACATCCAAAAGAGAAACTGTGATAGATGGCGTCTTTGTTCTAGAGGGTTTGCGGCTGGAGATAAGGTATGGTTGTCCACACCATTCAGCTACAAAGGCGTTGTCCAGGCACTCCATTTAAACCTCTTAGAACTGGAATTCTGCACCTGTGATATTTCCTGGCTGCCTTCACATGGCTTTTGTTTTGTTACCTTGCTTCTTCATGTACCGGACCTCTGCTTGTTTTCCTGACCTCGGCTTGTGTTCTGATCTTATATCTCACTCCAGATCGTGTTTCTGACCACAGGCTTGTTTACTAGTTTCTCTCTTCAATTCTGATTTGCGGCCTGATGTTACCGATCCGTTGCCGACCCAGATTGTTTGACACTTCTTCCTCCTGACAAACCCAGCACCTTAGTAGCGCAGGGACTGTCACCCAGTTGGGGTCTGCTGCCTAGGGCAGCACGTCAAGTAGACAGAGACAGTGGGCTGGGTTTCAGTTAGGGCTATTGTACCTCCTTTGATGTGACAGTATCATTCTCTTTATACTTCACAAATACTTGCTACTTTGTGCTTATATATCACAGAAAATATAATTAAATCTACAGTGTGTGTATATATATATATATTCACTGTAGATTTATAGATAGCTAGAAACCAACACACACAAAGGGTTGAAGAAGTCTTTCTACCCCTTGACCTGTTTCTTATTTTTAAATTTTACAGCTACAAATTTCAATGTGTTTTAATGATATTTTCTGTGATATGTCGGCACAAAGTAGCAAGTATTTGTGAAGCATAAAGAAAATGATACTGTCACAGCAAAAGAGGTCCAATAGCCCTAATTGGAGCCCAGGGCCGCCATTCAGGTGAAGCATCTGGGCGCCCCCACACATCAACCCCGCCCTCTGCCAACCCCATCGCCCCACCCCCACATCACCCCACCCTCTGCCAACCCCATCGTCCCACCCCCACGCCAACCCCATCGCCCCACCCCCACGTCAACCCCACCCTCTGCCAACCCCATCGCCCCGCCCCCACGTCAACCCCACCCTCTGCCAACCCCATCGCCCTGCCCCACATCAACCCCACCCTCTGTCAACCCCCTCGTCCCGCCCCCACTCACACAGTCCCCCCCAGCCTCACACACAGCCCCCAGCCTCATACACAGCCCCCCAGCCTCACACACACAGCCCCCCAAGCCTACAAAGCCCCCCCCAGTATCACACACACAGGCTCCCCCCAGCCTCACACACACACACAGCCCACCCCCAGTGTCACACACAGCCCCCAAGCCTCACACACACAGCCCCCCCCAGCCTCACACACACAGGCCCCCCCAGTGTCACACACACAGCCCCCCCCCAGCCTCACACCCACACAACCCCCCCCAGCCTCAACACACACATAGGCCCCCAGCCTCACACACACACAGACCCCCAGCCTCACACACACAGCCCACCCCAGCCTCACACACACAGCCCCCAGTGTCACACACACAGCCCCCCCCCAGTGTCACACACACAGCCCCCCCAGTGTCACACACACACAGCCCCCCAGCCTCACACACACACAGGCCCCCCCAGCCTCACACACACACAGGCCCCCCCCAGCCTCACACACACAGACAGGGCAATCTGCCACAAAGACCAGGATCATCGAACAGTATGTTGTTTACCTGGGGCCCGGGTTCGACATATTGTGGATCGGGTTGACAGATTGCTGGGTGGGGCTGGTGAGAATCCAGCTGTCATGGTGCACATTGGCACCAATGACAAAGTTAGAGGTAGGTGGAGCGTCCTTAAAAATGATTTTGGGGATTTAGGCCAAAAGCTCAGGGCAAGGACCTCCAAGGTAATATTTTCAGAAATATTACCTGTTCCCAGGGGCCCACACCAAGAGGAAAGCGGGAAAATTAGAGAGGGAGTAATGGCTCAAAAATTGGTGTAGGAAAGAGGGATTTGGGTTTTTGGAGAACTGGGCTGACTTCTTTTGGCTACAGACTCTATGCCAGGGGTGGGCTGCACCAAATGGGGAGGTAGCAGCTTTATTGGGCAAAATGGCCAGGAAAATTGGAGGAATATTTAAACTAGGGACTGGGGGGGAGGGTAACTACACATATAGAATTCAGAAATGAAGATAGAGAGCTGGGAATCAGGAATAAAACCGGAGGTGGAGTGGAGGGAGGGGGTGGAGCAATAGATAAAAAGATCAGGGAGAAAGGAAAAAAAACTGGAAAATCTCTAAATTGCATGCTGACCAATGCCAGGAGTTTTGACCAACAAAATAAAAGTACTCTAATTAAATTTAAAAGCTGAAAAAAAATATGGACATAGTGGGGGATAACAGAGCATGGCTGGACGAGAGCTACACTGGGTGGTTACTTGCAGGGTTACAGTCTATTTAGAAAGGATCGTAAAGACCGGAAGGGGGAGGTGTCTGTCTCTATGTAAAAAACCTGTCTGAAGCCAACACTGCGGGAAGATTTTGGTACAGGTAATAGAACATGGGGAATCTTTTGGGGGTAAATAAAACATGGGGGAATAAAACAGAAATTTAAAATTCTAATGGGGCCCGAAAAAGGCCCCCCAAATATAAAAAACCCAGGGGGAAAGATGTATCCCCCGGCAAATAAATGAGGCGGCTAATCAGAATAAATTTTATTAATTAAGGGGCATTTTTAAACTTTCCAGACACCCAAAATTGGGGAAAATCTAAACCCCTGTAGCTCTACAAAGGAAACAGGTTTTTGCAAAATAACTAATGAAAAAATTCCCTTTCCCCAAATGGTGAAAAAAGAAAAAACTAGGGGAAAGGCCCCTAAAACTTAAAAATTGAAAATAGCCCTGAAAAGGGGAAACCCAAAGGTTCAGGTTAAAGGGGCCCTGGGGAATAGTAAACCCATAATAAAATAAAATTTACTTTTAAAACCCTTCAATAGAGTTTTTTGTCAAGGAACCCACAAAAACACGGGTTTTTTAGGAAAAAAAATTTTATTCTGTTAGGGGGGCCCCAAAACCGTTTTTGACTGGGCCCAATGTGTTTAAATTTGGGCAAAACCCAAATAATAAATGGGATTTTTTTAAAAAACCTTTTGGAAACCCCTTTTGAGAGGTAATACCTTTAGGGTAAAAAAAAAAAAATTTAGAAACGGGAAAAAAACCCAATGGGATAAACAAGTTTTAAAGGAGGCAATAAAAAACAAAAAAAAAAGCTTTTTCCTACAAAAAACAGGAGGGCAGTAAAGAGGCACTAAAAACCCTTTTGGGAGAAAAAAATAGTGGGGAAAAAAAAGTTTAAAGGAACCCAAAGCTGGGAGGAAAAAGACATATTGCTATAGAAATTTAAAAACAAAAACCCCCAAAAAAAATTTTTTAACTATATAAAAAAAGTAAAAAAATTAAAACAGAATGTTGGGCCCTTTTGGGAAAAAATACTGGGGGAGACCCCTGTAGAGGACGATAAAAAAAAAAGCGAACCAAATTAAACATTTTTTTTTCCCCCCACTGAAAATTTTACCAAGGAGGTTTAGTTTTCCTGTTGAACGAGGGATAAATTTTTAAAACCCCAAAATTAAATTTTTTCCTTTGTTAAAAAAAAAAAACCCAAAAAAAAAAAAAAAAAAAAAAAAAAAAAAAAAAAAAAAAAAAAAGGAAAAAAGGAAGGGTGAGTAACCCCTTTAGGATGATTAAAATAGAGAAATCCCCGGGAAAAAAATTGGCCCATACCCCCACGGTACAAAGGGATTTAAAGTGTTGTCATAGATAGGCCCTTTTCTTAATATTTATGGATGTTAATAATTTGGGTTTAAATGTCCCCAAATTTTTGGGCGCATGGGCAAATGGGGGTCCCAATTTTCCCAAAAGGGGGGGTCAAAAAGTGACCAGAAAATTATACCCCCGGTAACAAAAACCCTCTGTTGTGGGTTAAAATGATTGAAGGTTTCTAAAGGATCCCCAAACCTTGATATCTAAACTGCAATAAAAGTAAAAACCCCGCTGTTCCAGATGGGTTTATGAAAGGGGTCGGTCCTTCAACAAACCCCCAATAAAGTTTCTATGAGAAGTCAATTCCCGGGACGGATGGGGGTTGAGGAAAATGGATGTAAAAATTATCTAGATTTTTCTAAAGCTTTTAGATACGGGTGCCAATAAAAGGTTGGTAAATAAAATGAAATGTTGGAGGGGGGAAATGTGTTAAATTTTTTGGGTAGAAAAACTGGTCAAGGATAGAAAAAAAAAAAGGGGTAGTAATTAACGGTAATACCCGACGGGAAATTGCTGTTACTAGTGGGGAAAAAAACCTACGGGGTCATTTTGGGGCCCTATCCTTTTTAACATTTTCATTAAGGGATCTTACACAGGGTTTTTACACAAAAAGAATACGATCTTTGCGGGACGATAAAAAGCCTAAGGGAGTAATAAACACAATGAGGATAAATGTGTTTATTAAAAAAGGGTTTTTAAATTTTTTTGGGAGGCCCTGGGCGGGAAGGGCGGGTGTTTTTTAAACCCCTGAAAAAATGCAAGGTTATGCCCCAGGGGAAGAGAAATCCATTTACATGACTCCCATTTTAAAAGGGAAAAAAAGGCGGGGTAAAAGTGACATGGAGGGAAATTTTGGGAAAACCCTGGGGACGTAAACTTAATTGTAGCAAAAAAGTGTCAGCAGCGCTGAAAAGGGAAAATTTGGATAGGGGGTGAAAAAAAAAGGGGCATAGATGCAAGGGATGAGAACCCATTTTTACCCATTATAAAAAGTAAATGGTTGCCCACAAGGAAAATATTGTTTTTCAGTTTTGGGCCCCAGTACAAGGAAAGACATTGTAAAAAGTTGAACGGGTTTACAAGGGGGCCCAACCCAAAAAATAAAAAAAAGGACTGGGGGGACTACAGTACCCGGGAAAGATTAGAAAAATTAGGGTTATTTAGTTTAGAAAAAAGAGGGTTCGGGGGGACAAAAAAATAAAAAAATTTTTTAAATACATCAAAGGCCCAAAAAAGAGATCTCCCCCCAAGATTTTTTTTAAACCCCAGGGTTTGGTATTTTAGAAACAAGGGGGCCCCCCAAAACCTTTGGGGAACAAAATTTTTCCCTAAAAACCCATAAAAAGGGTTTCCCTTTACGGGTTAAGAGAAAGGGGAAGACTATGAATTCTTCCCCAGTGGGACTTGTAATGGGTGAATTAAAATTTGGGTTTCAAAAAGGGGTTTTTGGATGCATTTCTGGAGTGTAAAAAAATTTAAAGTTATAGTGTCTAGGATTCAGGAGGGGGGTTAATTTTGCCCAAAGGGATTTTTTTTTTGGGCCAGTTTGGGGGCCCGGGAAAAAGGAATTTTTTCCCCTTAAAAAATGGGAAAATTTGGGCCCTTTCTCCCTCATTGTTTTTTTTCCCTTTTCCTCTGGATCAACACCTTAGCACAACGGGTTGAACTAGTTTGGAAAGGGAACTTGTTTTTTTTTTGGGGCCTTAAAAACTTTTGGAAACTTAACCAACAAACAGCCCCCCCCCCCAAAGTGCCCAAAACACAACCCCCCCCCAGTGCACCCCATACACACCCCCCGGGTGTCAACAAAACCACCCCCCCCAAAACCCTCACCCCACACACACCCCCCCCCCACCCTCAACACACAACCCCCCCCACAAACCCCGGGCCCCCCCCGGGCCTCCCCAAAAACCACACACCCCCCCCGGGTTTTTCACAAACCGGGCCCCCCCCCCCAAACCCTCACCCCAACAAAAGGGACCCCCCCCAGCCTAAAACCCACACCCCGGGCCCAAGCTTCACACAACAAAAACCACCCCCTCCCCCAAAAGGCCCCCCAGCCACAAAACAGCCCCCCCAAAGGGTCACACAACAAGCCCCCCAATCACAAAAAAAGCCCCCCAGCTCACAAAACAGCCCCCCCCCCCTTCACACACAGCCCCCCCCATTTGTCACAACACACAGCCCACCCCAAAGTGCCCACAAAACACACCCCCCCAGCCTCACAATACCACGGGCCCCCCCCAGCCTACACACACACAGGCCCCCCCCACCTCACCCCCCCAACCCGGGCCCCCCCGGACCTCACAAACACCCACCCCCCCCCCAGTGTCACACACACAGCCCCCCCCAAAGTGTCACACACCCCCCCCCCCATTGCACACAAAACACCCCCCCAGTGTCACACACACCCCCCCCCCCAGTGTTTAACCCCCACAGCCCCCCCCCAGGGCCCCACAAAACAAGCCCCCCCGGGTTCAAAACCAACCAAACCCGGGCAAAAACCCTAAAAGCCCCCAAACCCCCAAAAAGGCCCCCCCCAAAAAGGCCCCCCCGTTTTCACCCCAAACACAAAACCCCCAATTCCCTTTGTCCAAACAAACCCCCCCCCAGCCTCAAAAACGGCCCCCCCAAAAGTGTCAAACCCAAAAACCCCCAAACCCCCAGTGTGGGGGCACACAGACCCCCCCCCCCCCTCCCCACCACGGGCCCCCCCACCATCACACACAAAAACACCCCCCCCCAGTTTTCAACACACAGCCCATCCCAGGCCCCAAACACACAACCCCCCCAGCCTCCACAAACACAGCCCCCCCCAAGGCCACAAACGGGCCCCCCCCAGCCTCAAAAAACACCCACCCGGCCCCCCCCCCCCCAGCCTCCCCACACACACGGGGCCCCCCAGCCTGGGGGGGGGGGTTATGGGGCACGGGGGGGCTTCCCATGGGCCCCCCAAAACATTACCTCAGAGTGGAGGGAGGGGGAGGCGACTCTTTACATAAAAGCTGCCAAGGGGCCCAACACCTTGTTCCATTTCCCCAGCGCCCCTTGGGTTTCCCCAGCCCGGCCCCTTTTCCTTTCCCCTCTCCCAAGCGGGAAATCATGAACCCCCCGCCCAAAAGGCAGAAAAAAGGGGGGGAAAGGGGCCGACTCCAATCCAGGGACATTGGAGAACGGAAGGAGGGAAAAACGTGCTGAAAGCTGTATGTAAAGAGCGCGGCCCCCCCTTTCAGAAAAAACCCGCGACAGGGCCTTTTCCCTCAGCCCGCAGAAAAAGAGGGGGGCCCCAGAGCCCATCCCCGCGCGCGGGAAGGGTGCTTGCATGTCATAAAGCGACCCCTGTAAAACCGGCACGGAAAAGGGGGGGCCCCCCCTTCAGCGTCCCCGGGCCCCAGTAAAAACAAAGGCGCGGGGCCCTCACTCATCTTGGTACGGGAAAAACAACCTATGGCCTTTTTCTCTTTTAACTATTAATATGATGAAAGGGGGGCGGTCCGGATCCCGGGGGGTGGCGGGGGCCCCCCCCCCCTTGTTTCACAGAAACCCCCCGGGCCCTGGTACGCAGTATTTGGCCTTTTCCCCCCAAATTTGGCGGCCCCGCGGGACCCCAGAAAAATTTGTCTTGTTACTTGATGTGTTTCCCCAAAGGCAGCAACCCCAATTTGGGTTTGACAGTCCCTGCGCTAAAAAAAGGGTTTGGGTTTTTACCCAGGAGGGGGAAAGAAGTGTCAGGCCAATTGGGCCCGAAACGGATCGGTAAAAATCAGGGCCACAAATCAGAACCGAAGAGAGAAACTAGTAAACATGTATATGTATATATATATATACACCAAACAGTATAAGTGTTTGCCAGCTGAATGTATCGGGAATTTTTGCAAATGCAATGTAAGCAAAAAACTATGTCAATGTTTCAAGAGTTAGTTAGAAGATTGATGAAACGATTCCTGGGAAGGCAAGAGAATTCTGAACGTTGATGTTGTTTCAAAAGAAAATAGACTTTGCATTATGCTTTTTCTCTGACTTTTTAAGCAATTCACGTAGCTACAGTATATAAGCAGCAGAAAGTCTAGCATTCAATAATATCCATGCATTATTACAAGACCACAACGGTATCTTGCATTCATGTTACTCTGTGGTCTCTGTAATAAAGTCTCAATATTATAGGATGCTGGACTTCCTTCTGCATGTGTACAGGAGTTAGTGGTACGATACACTACTAAAGAGTTAATAATATTTACTAGTAACTGCACTATCTGTATTGCTTGCACTATAAGTAGTTTGAAAAGTGTTCTCTATAATGTTTGTTGACCTCTGTTTCTCCCCTGTATTCAGCTGACGACTTCTACACGTCTTTAAAGTGTGTGTGGTCATGCTGCTTTGCAGAAATGTAACCAGTTTCAGTCACTCAGGTGCTAATGGCGGGAATCTCCCTGACAACACAAGGTTGGGGGTAGAGTAGAAGGTTATATAGGTTAGGTAAATTTAGTATTCCGGGTCTCTCCAGGGGAAATTGTCTCTCCACGGTTCTCTCCACTGATTTCCACCTTTGGGTTATCAGTCAACAATGAAGATGACAGCTGTCAGAGGTGCAATCCATCATGCCACCCTGACATAGATTGTGCTGTCCCTGGGTGCAGCTTTAAACACTTTAACCCCTGGTTGCATGGGAGTGGATCAAGAAAGAGAAAAAGCTAATCTACTATAAGAGGCATTTATGCAAGGGACTTTATTTAGGAACACTATTCTGCATTAGCCTACTGAGTGGCGTGGACTGGAAGGACTGAGATGTAACTAAAATGCTGACCACTGCCTTGTGTAGACCATCTTGCCTGGTGAAGTAAAGATGATTTGAAAATTATAACCCGTCATCTCCTGCCTGTCATGCATCGCACATCATGTGCACCTAACACCCCCATCTAACCCAGGCAGTCGAGGGAGAGACCACCTCTAGAGTGTGCCCCAGGGGAACAACTACCATCATCATCCACAGTGTAGACCCTCTCTTCACTGCTGGAGGGTGCCAGAGGAGCGGGAGAGGTTTAACTGAGTAACAACCACCGTGACATGTGTGAGGGTGAAGTGCGAGCTGCTACCCTCCCACCCACCATCCACCTCTCCTTTATCTCCCTCCATGCAACCCCAGTTCACCACACATGCATTGTGATCGGGCAAACCTTGACATCAAGTGAGCTGACATCTATCTAAATTGTATAAATTCATGTATTTAACTTACATATTTCCATCAATAATCAACAGGACAATGTTGACCACTTTGTGCAAAACTGATATTTTGCGGTATGTCCAATGCAAGGCCTGAGGGGGCATAGTATGACACAAGAACTCCAAAACTCAAGATAACCTACCACCCACAATGGGCACAAAACAAACTTTAAAACTAATCTTATTGCCCCTGGCAACAAATCAGCACAGTTTTCATCTTTTCAACTGTTCTGTAGGCTGCCACGTGATTGGTTGCTATGGGGGACAAAGCTAATGATATAGTGATAAGTGATATGTAAGGTCCATTGGATCCGTTTTACGTGATGTGCTCCTTTAAACTCAAATCACGAATTCTTTAGTCTGTTTCACCAGTTCAATCTTTATTTATGAACATTAGAAAGAAAGGACTCCTATTGCTCAAACAGTTTCTTTTCCCACATTCCAGTTTAATTGGAAGTGTCATCTTCAGAAAAAAAGTGCATATATATATATATATCTCTACCTGGTAACTCATTCCCTGCTACAGCGGCTTCAAATAAGTTACTTTCATGAAATTCACATTTGGTCCAAATGATTTCATTATTATTCCAAATCCTCCACATTTTAACAGCATTTGTGTTTTCTCATCTGTGAAAAAGTAATCATATTATAACATCAGTAATGTTCAGAAATGGAAGTAACGTCCCTTTTAGAAGTCACTGGGTTGGTGCTGGCTGCACCACACTATCTGGCGTCAAGAACATATTTATTACACGTAGTTCAAAAATATTGCGGTTCGAACATGCCCTTTTCGGATGGTCCTGTCTTGAGACTTTGCAGGTGCATTCCCACTGATTAGTCGTTGTTGTTGTCCTGTTTTATCTTCGTTGTGCTTTTCTCATAAAAATGTAGTTGAACGTTGATTAGAAACCATGGGAGAGCATGGAGATCAGCACATTACTCCAAGACGTATTACACAGGTTGTGCGTGTGTATCTTGCTCACTATTGCTTTATGCTGCAGCATAAAACTCTGGCAGAAACTCCAGCCTGTTTATTCAGGTATAAAAGGTACAGTAGGACCTCTACATGCAGCAGTTAATATGATCAGTAGTTGGAAGTTTAATGGAGACAATTATTAGCTGTAATGAACAACTAGTCGCATCACGAGCAGTCCTTACACAGGGCAACTTGTCCACGCCGGTAGTCTCTACATGGGCACAGCCTGCGAAACTTTGTGCTTTTTCCTGAACAGCTAAAGAGTAGTGGTTCCCTCTGAAGGTAGCATTCCCGAACCGAAGGTGACACGGCTGGGTACAAGTGGCTCATAACAGATTCTGTACTCTCACATTGGGCGCCAAGCCTTGGGGAGACAAGATGACATGAGATGATACATATGAAAAGGACATCTAGACACATCACAAGTACCAATCAATATAACAGGAGAAGGGTTTCACCTAAGCTCTCCACACAAATTAGAGAGAAATAGGTCAAAGCGGGCAACTGTGAGCAATCTGACCAATGGTTGCATGAAAATATGAGGCTTTGTTCTACAATTTTAGAGAATGCAGTCCCTAAGACTGAATGCGCATTTGGGCTTGACAGGTTTTTGAGGAGATTGACTGTATGAGAAATCCGAAAACGTCCACCATGGCAAACAACTACCTAATAAACAGATCTTAGAAACATCTATCTGACAGGTTCCATCTCATGTTTATTTCTGATTATATATGTAAATACATCGAAATGTCAAAGAGCACCTACTGTATCAGCGTCCCGACCACGTCAGTCCTTTTATCCTCCATGAACTAGGTCTTGGTGTTACAGGTTTCTGTGTCAATAGGGTTTGTCATTCTATAGTCATACACCATCAACACCAATTGGACAGTGAGGACAGTGATAGACTGTATAGAGACAAGCTTCACTGACAAGGGAAACTGGTAACACCCATTTTAAATTTATTTTTTAATTTCCGGAGGAATGAAAACAAAAAGGCTAGCAATATTTTTTCATTCAAAATGCTCCAGACAATTGGATAATGTATGTATTTACTTAAAAGACACATCAGGAATGGTGACAGGTCCTCTTTAATTATTGTGCTTTGCGTTCATTAATTATGGCACAGTACAAAAGGAGAAATCATTAGCTGTAACAAAATGTCCTCCTCCCCTTCCTGTCAGACCACAAATAGGCACTGAGAGCATTATCATAACCTCATGTTACCAATGGTTTTTTTAAGGAAAATCCCCTTTCCCTTATGCCCCTTAGGGTTAAGCTGCCATTGACAAAAACATTAAAATTCCCTATTTAAGCTATTACAACTGTTTTGGGAAAAAATTTTGTTATGCTGATTTTGTAGAGGATTATGGTATGTTGATCATTTTGTGTCATGACATATCACAGAGTCACCATGTAACTTATTTAGTTGCCTAAGCCTTTTTCTTAAATATTTCCATTAAAAGTTATGTTAGAACTGTGTGTTTCTGAGACCTGCCAGTTGCAAAGAATGTTTGCATCTGCACCTATAGTAAAGGTTAAGTGGATTTACTAGCTGTACTGTATGAAATACCCCGTACTGTATTATCGGGATGTGATAAGCAAATTTTTTTTTATCCTTCGGCCGATAAAAAAATTTTAAGGTATAAAACTGCATTTTTTTTTCATCATGACAAATAGTCGATTTTTAAAAAATATATTTTTTTCACAGTTTCTTCATAGTTGTTTTCTCCCAATTTAATTACTGCAAATAATGTAAAGCAAAACAGTCATATTAATATTAAAAAGAGGCTTTCTCATAAGACCATTTCACAGAACCTGCTCTTCACAGTCAGCTTTAGGCTCACACTTCCTGTTTAGTCTTGGTGTGGTTCTACAGCAGTGTATACAAAAACAGCCAGGCACCACTAAACAATAAATCTAAGTCAAAGAAGTGGGGTGAAAAAGACAGTGTCAAAAAATACAAACTTATAACAAAAAGAAAAAGAGGACACACTATAGTAAGGAGATGCACACCCATAAAATTACAAAATATAAATTTACCTTTAATAAATACAGTTTGGAAAATAAGTATTCAATACACTGGCGATTTTGCAAGTTTCCCCACTTATAAAGAATGGAGAGGTCTGTAATTTTTATCGTAGGTACACTTCAATAGTGAGAGACAGAATCTAAAAAAATCTAGAAAATCACATTACATGATTTTTAAATAATTCATTTATATTTTATTGCATGATATAAGTATTTGATACAATAGAAAAACAGAACTTAGTATTTGGTACAGAAACCATTGTTTGCAATTACAGAGCTCAGACGTTTTCTGTAATTCTCAACCAAGGTTACACGCACTGAAGCAGGGATTTTAGCCCACTCCTCTGTACAGATCTTCTCCAGATCTTTCAGGTTTCAGGCTGCCGCTGGGCTACATTGAGTTTCAGCTCCCTCCAAAGATTTTTGATTGGGTTCAGGTCTGGAGACTGGCTAGGCCACTCCATGACCTAGAAATGCTCCTTACAGAGCCACTCCTTAGTTGTCCTGTGTGTTTCAGGTCATTATCCAGCTGGAAGATCCAGCCACGACCCAACTACAATGTTCTTACTGAGGGAAGGAGGTTGTTGGGCAAAATCTCGTGATACCTGGCCCCATCCATCCGTCCTTCAATATGTGCTCGTTTGCGGCCAGTTTTTCAGACGGTCTGCAAAACCACAAACTATCTGAAAAAACGGCCGCAAACCCGCTCCCCGGGGACATGCCCTAAGCATGATGTTTCTACCCCCATGCTTCACAGTTGGGATGGTGTTCTTATTATCGGACTTCTCCTTCTTCTTCCTTCAAAAACGGCGAGTGGAGTTGATACCAAAAACTTCTATTTTGGTCTCATCTGATCCCATGATCTTCTCCCATGCATCCTCTGGATCATCCAGATAGTCATTAACAAACTTCAAATGGGAATGCACATGTGCTGGGAAGGGGACCTTGTGTGCCCTGCAGGATTTTAATCCATGAGGGCATAGTGTGTTACTAACAGTAATCTTAGAGACTGTGATCCCAGCTCTTCTCAGATCATTGACCAGGACCTCTCATGTAGTTCTGGGCTGATTCCTGCTTTTTCTCAGAATCATCCTTAGGCCATGTTCACACGGCTTAAAACTGGACGTATTTCAGTCCGAAATTTACGCCCCGGAGGTGCGAAAATTTAGGGGCCCTTGAAAAACGTCCCAGTCTTTTCGGTAATCCACAGTTCTCATAGAGACAAATGGTTTAAAGTCTCCTCCCCCTGCTCGCAACAATACGCGCGGGGGGAGTAAGTGACATGTGAATTACCAGCGGCGTATACGCGCCGCTGGTAATACAAGTCTATGGGCCGGCGAGGTGCCGGTCTCCTGCACCCGCCCCCGGTCCTGCCCCGCGCCACACGCCGTAATTACGCCCTGCAAATACACCGTGTGAACCTAGCCTTACACCACAAGGCAAGATTTCGCATGGAGCCCCAGACCAAGGAAGATTGACAGTCATCTTGTGTGTCTTCCATTTTCTAATAATTGCGCCAACAGTTGTTGCCTTCTCACCAGGTTGCTTTCCTATTGTTCTGTAGCCCATTTGAGCCTTGTGCAGGTCTACAATTTTGTCCCTGGGGTCCTTAGACAGCTCTTGAGTGTGTTGACAGGTATCTTTTATAAAGGTAATGAGTTAAAATAGGTGTAATTAACCCCTTCACGACCCTGGGCGTATCAGTACGTCCGAGGGCTGCTAAGGGGCTTTGCAGGGGGATCGCTCCGCGACCACCCCGCACAGCCGCCGGGTGTTAGCGGCAAATCGCCGCTAACTCCCGGCAGTAACAGTGCCGGCGGGTAGCTCCGCCCGCTGGCGCTGTTTTACCCATCAGACACCGCGGCAAAGATGGCTGCGGCGTCTGAATGAACGCCGATCGGTGCCGTGCACCGATCGGTACGGTCATGCGCCGATCCGACGACCGGGCACGGTGGTGGGGAGCCCTGTGAAGGCTCCCATCACTTACCCTGGCCGGTTTGCCCCACTTCCGTCCGCAGACAGAAAGTGGGGAAACCGCCATCTTTGTACACCCTAATGCATTGCCTATGCAATGCATTAGGTTGTATTAACAATCGCGCCCCCTAGTGGTTAAGCACCATAGGGGGACTAATTGTTACAGTTAAAAAAAAAAAAGTATTAAAAGTTCAAATCACCCCCCTTTCCCCATTTTACAAATAAAATCATTAAAATAATAAAAAAGTTACACATATTTGGTATCGCCGCGTCCAAAAAGTCCGATCTATAAAAATATAACATCATTTATCCCGTAGGCTGAACATCGTAAAGGAAAAAAAATTCCAAACGCCAAAATTGCGTTTTTTGGTCATTTTACGTCACTCAAAAAATGGAATAAAAATGATCAAAAAAAGTCGCATGCATTCCAAACTACTAGCGATAAAAAGTACACTTCAGCCCGCAAAAAAAATGCCCCCTCACTGACGTCCGTAGGTGTTAATACAAAAAAGTTATTGGTCGCACAAACTGGCGCCGCGGCGCAAATGTCAAAAATAGAAGATGTTTGGAATTTTTTTACGGTACCAAAACATAACGGAAACCCTACATGATTGGTATTGCCGGATGTGTAACAACCTGTAGAATACAGATAACACATTATATTTACCGAAGATTGCCGTAAAAGCAAATCACCCAGAAACATGGCGAAAATACGTTTTTTTTCACAATTTGTCCCACTTTCGATTTTTTTGCGGTTTCCCAGTATATTCTATAGTATAGTGAATAACACCATTAGAAAGTACATCTTGTCCCGCAAAATAAAAGCCCTCATGTGTCTATGTAGGTGGAAAAATAAAAAAGTTATGGCTTTCAGAAGGCGAGGAGGGAAAAACGAACGTGTCACAAAAAAAAAACCCCCCGGGTCCTGAAGGGGTTAATACAGGTAATGAGTGCAGAGGGCTTCTTAAAGAAAAACTAACAGGTCTGTAAGGGCCAGAATTCTTTCTGCTTGGTAGGTGATGAAATACTTATTTCATGCAGTAAAATGCTAATTAATTAATTAAAAATTATACAATGTGATTGTCTGGATTTTTTCCTAGATTCTGTCTCTTACAGTTGAAGTCTACCTACGATAAATATTACAGACCTCTTCATTCTTTGTAACTGGGAAAAAAATCGCCAGTGTATCAAATACTTATTTTCTCCACTGTGATTATGCTACACAATGGGATAAAAACGGTATGAAACCCTTTAAACAGGCACATAAGCATATAGACATAGGTGTAAACCCCTAACATGCACAAAATAGATGTTAAAAAATAATACACCACAGTATAGGTAACGAACAGCTACAAACACCCTTAGTTTACATGGCATAATTTAAATGCCGTTGGAGATCGGGTGGCATTTTAACTTTGCTGTAACATGTTTTTTTGTGCGGGTTTGCGCAGAAAAAAAGAGTCGATTTTCGGATTTTGGTTCGGTCCAGTACACAGAAGTGTATGGGAATCTGCCAGAAGACAGAACATGTTCTACGCTCTGGATGAGGCTGATGGTTTAGAAATCCGACAATAGAAAACACGTGCTGTGTAGAAAACACAGTCACAGTCGGATTTTTGGAGGATTCTAAATACTGAATTCGCCGAATATCCAACCAGAAACAAGTGCTGTGGAGAGATGGCCTAACAAGATATCCAACCAAAAATGACAAGAAATACCTCCGAGGTAAACAAAGGGCTAAAAGCAGAATATGAAATATCTGAATTGATAATGGCATGTCAGAACAGTCATCAGGGTATTTGTATTATTTTACAGTTAGGATTGTGCTTGTAGCTGCTCATTGCCTATATTGTAGTTTATTATTATTTAACATCAATTTTACAGGTAAGCAGTGTACACCTTTATTATGGGTGTACTTGTCTTTTTTTAAATGTTTTTCATTGTTTTTATTCCATCTTGTAGTGTAATTATGTAATAAAGGTATACCATATTTATATGTTGTAATCTTATGGGTTTGAATTTCCTTGCTTTAGTTTGACCTCTTTTTCTTTATGTTACATTTTTCTACAGCAGTGACATTTCAGCTCTGCTATTTTTAGCTGAGCCTGTTAGATGAACATCGGTAATGAAGGAGTTTTAACACAGTCTGTAGCATAATGCAACATAGCTTTAAGATAAGCAAACTCCTGTGTTGCCGATAAGACATAGCACCATTGCAGCCAGGATTGGTTGATAACTAGAGAAACTAGTGTAAACAAGCAGGAGATAAAAGCTGAAAATAAGGAAAATCAGAACAGCAGTGTATTTGGAAATAGCCTTTATTACCTTTGCCAGGGGCGTAACTACCGGGTTAGCAGACGTAGCAGTTGCCCCGGGGCCCGTGCGCTCAGTGGGGCCCGCGCCCCGGGGCAGCTGCTACTGCGTCCGCTACCCCGGTAATGCCGCTCCTGGGCCCGCCGGCAGTGAACTTAACAGTTCACGCTTCCCCCATGAACTTAACAGTTCACTGCGGCGGGTGGCGAGCTGAGAGGCCCGGCGCATGCTGTCTCTGTAGGCCCGGGCCCTCTGGCCCGAGCGTTCAGAGGCAGCGCTGCCCGGAGATAGCAAGAGCGGAGCGACGATCCGCTCTGCTACTTCCCCTGCCGGCTCTCTGTGATCACGTGGGTGCGCGCTGTGACGTCACATCACCGCGCCGCCCGCGCTGAGCAGAGAGGCTGCAGCGCGGTACATGGGGTATGCGTGGACCGAGATAAGTATACTATTTCTTATTTTACCTGCCACTAAGCCTGCCTGTATACCCCTAAGCCTGCCTATATACCCCTAAGCCTGCCTATATACACCCTAAGCCTGCCCGTATACATCCTAAGCCTGCCGTATACACCTTAAGCCTGCCTGTATACACCCTAAGCCTGCCTTTATACCCCCTAAGCCTGCCTGTATACTCACTAAGCCTGCCTGTATACACCCTAAGCCTGTCTGTATACCCCTAAGCCTGCCTTGATAGCCCCCCAGCCAGCCTAGATAGCCCCCCAGCCTGCATATAAGCCCCCCAGCCTGCATATATACCCCCCAGCCTGCCTAGATAGCCCCACAGCCTGCATATAAGCCCCCCAGCCTGCATATATACCCCCAGCCTGCCTGCATAGCCCCCCAGCCTGCCTTTATACCCCCACAGACTGCCTATATGGCCCCCTAAAGGCTGCCTATATAGCTCTGTCTGCCTGCCTGAATAGCCCTATAGCTACCGTGAAGCCTGTCTGCCTATATAGCCCCTATAGCCCTCTAAAGCTTTCCGACTATATAGCCCCCAAAGCCTGCCTGTCTACTTATATGGGGCCCCTTTAGCTACCTAAACCCTACCTATATGGCCCCTATAGCCCACCTAACCACTGTCTACCTGTATGGCTCCCTATAGCTACCTAAACCCTGCCTGCCTAAATGGACCCAATATAGCCAGGGGGGCAGGTGCTGGAAAAGTCAGGATTCTAAGATATTTGTGTCTAAATCTGCAGGGACAAGTGGTCGGGAGATGTCACCATGCTGGCGGACTGGACCGGAGGCAGAACAAAGGGGAAAGTCAACGACTCATCAGAGAAACGTCACCTGTGAGTCACAAGATGTAACTACACTGTAATCACTTATATGTCTACAGAGCCTGTGTACACTGGTGTCTACCACTATATGGTCACTGTATGGTGGTTATATACAGTCTGCAGAGCCTGTGTACACTGGTGTCTACCACTATATGGTCACTGTATGGGAGTAATATACAGTCTGCAGAGCCTGTGTACACTGGTGTCTACCACTATATGGTGGTTATATACAGTCGGCAGAGCCTGTGTACACTAGTATATACCACTATATGGTCACTATATGGCGGTACTATTGGTCTGTGTGTACTGATCAGTAATAGTGTACTGGTATTATTCAGTCACTTTGTGGTGGTAATTTGTGGTCATGTTCTGGTGGTATAATCAAGTCCATATGTAGTAGGATTATTGGTAATATTGGTTTTGGTATAGTGGATTTGTTTGGTAGCAGTATGATGGTGATATGTATGGTGAGGTATTTGCCCCTTGTATTATCTACATTATCTAACAGCTTGTCCTGGTACATGGTCGTGGTCAGGGAGGTGGGGTAGGAGGGTGGGGTAGGGGGACCGATCCAAAAGTTTGCTTTGGGGCCCTGGCTTCTCTAGTTACGCCCCTGCCTTTGGCTAAATGTTTAAAGCTAATCAATGTGATGAAAATACTCCTTTAAGTGCTTTCAATGATGAATTGACAATTTGGTTGATAATACAAAACATAAAGTCACTGATCAGAGACAACAACAATTGCACAACATAGAACCAAAGCAAAAAGCAAAGTGATTGAACACATTTCCTCTAAAAGCAATTAGAAAAGTGCATCAAAACTTTAACAATAATTTCTTAGTAACACATTAGGAATATATCAGCTGATGCACCTTCTACTGCTCATTATCGCTGATTAAAGGGAACCTGTCACATAGATGATGCCTCCCTTGCTGAGGGCAGCACAAGCTAGTGTCAGACCTGTTGTTCCCAGCGCTGTGTCCCTTATTCTGTAAGATGCAGCAGTTTTAGAGCAATTACCCCTCAAATCTTATTCATGAGTAGGTGTTAGCCCCGCCCACCAAAAAGCTAGCCTCAGGTGGGTGGGGTTTGAAAAAGACTGACTCTTTGAAGGACTCTTCGAATGACTCTTCTAGCTGAAAACTGCAGATTTGAGCATTAAATACATGAAAACTACAGCATCTTACAGAATAAGGGAGACAGCGCTGGAAACAGCATGTCTGTCACTAGCTTGTGCTGTCCTCAGCAAGGGGGGCATAATCTATGTGACAGGTTCTCTTTAAGTGTCATCTCCTTTTAACTCTCTTTATTGCCCCAATTATTTTAATGTCACCTTCACTGACGAGTCTTTGCTATGTCAGTATAAGCCATGATCATTACCTGCTTTAACCACCTAGAAGTGGAGACCTTGAATAGTTTGTTCCCCGTGGTATACTTTGAGAATACAACAAAAAAGAAGACAATATCCAAGTAAACTTCAAAATACCCCAAAAATAACATATCTTCAAATAAGAAAAAGTTTCCTTTCTTCCTCCTCCTTGGAGATGTAACGTGTGATAACAGAAAAAATCTTGTTCAGATCAGTAGAACCTACATTCTATTTTAAACGTAACATTCATCTTCAAGTCAAACATAAAAACTTCTCTATTGTGAATGTCTCTGATCTTTGGATGCAGCTAAGTTGAACCCATTGTACCATACTGTTCTATTTCTTCTTTGCAAACAGTGTACCCTATGAGACACTAGAAGAAATGCGCAATGATCCGAGATCACTACTATGCGGTTTTCCTTATATTTAGGGAACTTTATCTCTGATTAGTCTTCGGTGATTCTGAGCGATCTATATATCCATAGTGAGCTATTCTTCCACTGGGCTTTCTTGACATTATCAAGCAGACTAGAAGAGATTAGGTAGTTAAGACTGATATTATTAAATAGTTGTGGAAGCCTCCATATGCTGGAAGTAAGATGACCTTACTTAAAAGTCGAGCAGTCAGGTGAATTTTAAAGTAGTTCTCTCACTACATCAATTTATCTTACATCAGTTTTGTTTTCTCGGTTTCATTATTTAATTCTGTAGCATGCTTACTGGCCTTACTGGCTTTAACTGGTTACTACTGGCCTGCACGGATGAGCTGCTGAGGACACCAGATCTGTAGCTATAGTGACCAGCACTAGCAGCCTATCAGGAGAGATCAAACAGGTTGGTAGCTATAGCGACCTGAGGAGCTGATGCAGCCCATACAAGAGATGATATCTAGGAATAGGTAGGACACTGTTAATGGACGCAAAGTGACTTGTTTTTGCAAGATCTTTAACATAAAAAGCAATCCCTGTAGTGAGACAACCCCTTTAACTTTACACATAAAGATATTAATCATCTGGTAATTGACAGTGTGACAATAGGGGATGATTATCATCTTCCAGAAAAGACTGCATGGTATATACAAAAAATATCTGTCGGCTGGTCATTCAGCAGAAAGGTATCTTCAAAAATGTCATGTTATTTCAGTAGAGGACAAGACTAGTAGCTGTCCGACACTTCTGGCACCACTTAGCGATCAAACAAGTTAAAAATTGACATATTCAGTCCAGATGTAGAGCCATCTGTACGTGGATTTAATAGCAGATCCCAAGGAATCTGGTGACATGGTCTTGGTGGAAATCAATGAGTTATTTACTAAATTGTGTGTAATACACATTCGTTCTGTGGTAGTAACGTATGACAATTCTCTAAGAATGTAACCTAAGGAAAATATATGGCTGCCTAATTTCTATCTGGGTGCAGATGTTTATATGCAAAGATGATGTTAGGAGAACCAAACAAGTTGTTTTGTAATGCTAGATATTTAAATAGTAGAATTTGAACTGGAACAAACCATGGATTAAATCAGAACTCCAGAGGGAGCTGAATTACTACTGGACCTGGGCACCAAAATCTGCAATGGAAATTCATGGTTATTATTATTATTTTTATTATTTATTTTAAAGCGCCATTGATTCCAGGGCGCTGTACATTCGAGGGGGTTACATACATAACATAAGTCATGGTTCCATGGGTTCTACACAAAAGTGGGTAAGTCATGTGACTATTGAACACAACCTTAAGCCAACAAATAAGGGTTTGGCTCCCGAAACGTGTCTGTGCTTTTCTCAGCATTGTAATGGCTTTTTAACTTTTTTTGTATCAAAAAAGACCAGATTTTAATTTACTAACGTGGTGGACATTAGTGCTGGATTTCCTCTGGTTTGAAAGAAGTGGTTTATTCGGCTGCACAAATCCACAATGTCCGTGCACATCCAGCTGATGCACTAAACAGAGGAATGGGTGAGCTGACGTCATAGTAGTAGATGATTTAAACTTGAGCCAAAGTTCAGTTTTCTTCTACAAATATCTAAAGTGACCTTACTTCTATGAGCACAATTTCTTAGAAGCATTGAAGAACATATTTTAGTCCTCTTTAGTTGTTCTTAAGGTAGCTATAAAATATGGCCTATCACCTCAGTGTCGTGAAGTGTTTCCAGAAGTATCATAAAAGATTTTAGACATCTGGCCATGAGCCACAGATTCCTGACCTAGTTGGCACCACTTTACATTGGACTGTAGTATACTTACTTCTCCAGAACATGCTGTCTGTTGATGAGGTCGAAGAATGTGGGCTCACACACCAAATCATGGTCCCAGCATGCACTTGTGCAGGATTCTCCTTCTGCAGACAGCCATACTTGCATTGACGTGACAGGGGGCCACATAGATGGAGGAGGGTCACTGGATGACCAAACCAGGTGTGTATGATTGATGAGAACAAAGGAAGAGGAAGCATGAACCTGGGATGTATTAACAGGAATAGGCAGGGGCAACGGAGGAGAACAAAACTCCTGGGAAGGATTTCTGATAGAAAAGATATAAATGAATGTAACAGGTGATTCCAAAAGTACATGGAATGTGAAAAAGTTTGGGGAAAAGGGAAAAAATTACAGTATTTAGACCATAGATTAATAGAATATAAATGTTGTTGTGAGGCAATGGAGGATGACAAATGATGGAGAAAGAAACAGAGACAGAAAAGGAATATAAAGCACATTCTGCTTCATTATGCACTGATAGGCATTATCTCTAATGAACATTTCAAGCAAACTCGGGTATGCTAATATCAGAGGTCTGAAGACAGCCATCAAACTGTCGGCTTTTCATTGATATAACAATTTAGTGGTGCAGTATTGAGCGCAGCTCACTGAGGGTCACCACTGGAGCAGAATACATTTTCCAAGGATTCAATAAAAGTAAAGCAAGCTCTACATGCTCTCTGGATGGTTGAAGGAATCTACTGACAAGATATTATCCCCACACTGACAACTTACCTGGTGCTGGATATAGGCATGAAGTCTCTGCAGCATGCCTTCACTTGTAAACTCATAGGGCAGGTATGGCTCAATCTATGAAAAGATCAATCAATAGATTTGTTATGCCTCACTATAGGCAAATCTGACTGCATGCTATAAAATCCATTCTTATTTGTTAACAAGAGTATGTGACTCATAATAGACATAAAATCCATTATTATTAGGTTCCCAAGGGAGCGTGACTCATAAGAGAATTAGGACATCTCTTAACAGTAAACATTAAGGATCATAGTGCATGAGTTCTGCTGAAACTGCATACATGTACAGTATAACTCCAGCTGAGGACATATGCACCAATATACTAAAGGACCACGTTGTCTCTATATCGTGACATCAGCACAGCTACAAGAGACCGGCCCCTGTTCACCAGGGGTAATAAACAGAGAATATTAGGGTTCTGCTTCTATGACTGCAGCTTTTCTCTCTTCATCACATTGTCTAATGAGTTCCCTTGGGCCTCGTCCCTGAGCTTAGTGATATACTATTATTCTTCTGCACAGAACTTTCCAGATAATGAGACCTCTCTCTCCTGCTTCTCAGGAATATTGGCTGTTAAACCACCCGCAACTGACACCTCTACGGCTCAATGACCTCAAATTGAAGCATTAGCCAGACCTCAAACCCCTTTACGGCCGAGAATTCCCCCACCTCTCTGTCTTCCCTCCAGCCAGTTACATATCTATTTTTTACTAAAGGGGATGCAGTAAAAATCTCTCTCATATCAATCTATCTATCTATCTATCCATCTCCTATCCATACCAATCTATCTATCTGTCTGTCTATCTATCCCTCTCATATTTCTTTACCCAGCTATTTACACATTCTATCTATCTATCCATCTCCTATCCATATCAATCAATCAATCTATCTATCTATCATTAACCCCTCTAACATTTCTCTATACAGCTATTTACACATTCTATCTCTCTATCAACCAATCTATCTATCTATTCATATATCTATAGCTCTTTTATATTTCTCTATCCAGCTATCTACACATTATATCTATCTATCTTTCTATCTCATATTTCTCTATAAAGCTATATTCACATTCTATCAATCTGTCTATCTATTTAATATGTATCCAGTTATTGTCTATCTATCTATCTCTTATTTCTATACACAGCTTTCTACACATTATAGCTACAGTGCCTTGCGTAAGTATTCGGCCCCCTTGAACTTTTGAACCTTTTGCCACATTTCGGGCTTCAAACATAAAGATATAAAATTTTAATTTTTTTGTAAAGAATCAACAACAAGTTGGACAAATGTGATGTGGAACAAAATTTATTTGATATTTTAAACTTTTGTAAAAAAAATTCAAACTGAAAAGTGGGGTGTGGAAAATTATTCGGCCCCTTTGCTTTCAGTGCAGCAAACTCACTCCAGAAGTTCAGTGAGGATCCACCTGTGTGTAATCAAGTCTCCATATAAATGCACCTGCTCTGTGATAGTCTCAGGGTTCTGATTAAAGCGCAGAGAGCATCATGAAGACCAAGGAACACACCAGGCAGCTCCATGATACTGTTGTGAAAGTTTAAAGCCGGATTTGGATACAAAAAGATTTCCCGAACTCTAAACATCCCAAGGAGCACTGTGCAAGCGATCATATTGAAATGGAAGCAGTATCAGACCACTGCAAATCTAATAAGACCTGTCCGTCCCTCTAAACTTTCATCTCAAACAAGAAGACTGATCAGAGATGCAGCCAAGAGGCCAATGATCATTCTGGATGAACTGCAGAGATCTCCAGCTGAGTCTGTCCATAGGACAACAATCAGTCGTACACTGCACAAATCTGGCCTTTATGGAAGAGTGGCAAGAAGAAGCCATTTCTCAAAGATATCCATAAAAAGTCTGGTTTACAGTTTGCCACAAGCCACCTGGGAGACACCAAAGATGTGGAAGAAGGGGCCGCCGGGGAGACACAAAACATGTGGAAGAAGGGGACGCCTGGTAGACACCAAACATGTGGAAGAAGGAGTTCTGCTCAGATGAAAATCCAATGGCCACAATGCAAAACGATATGTTTGGCGTAAAAGCAACACAGCTCATCCCCCTGAACCCACCATCCCCACTGTCACACATGGTGGGGGCAGCATCATGGTTTGGGCTTTTCTTCAGCAGCGACAGGGAATGTGGTTAAAATTGATGGGAAGATGGATGGAGCCAAATACAGGACCATTCTGGAAGAAAACCTGTTGGAGTCTGTAAAAGACCTGAGACCGGGACGGAGATTTATCTTCCAACAAGACATTGATCCCAAACATAAAGCAAAATCAACAATGGAAGGTTCACAAATAAACGTATCCAGGTGTTAGAATGGCCAAGTCACAGTCCAGACCAGAATCCAATCGAGAATCTGTGGAAAGAGCTGAAAACTGCTGCTCACAAACGCTCTCCATCCAACCTCACTGAGCTCCAGCTGTGCGCCAAGCAGGAATGGGCAAGAATTTCAGTCTCTCGATGTGCAAAACTGATAGAGACAAACCCCAAGCGACTTGTAGCTGTAATCGCAGCAAAAGGTGGCGTTACAAAAGTATTAACTTAAAGGAGTTGTGTCACTACAGGCTTTCAGCCTACCTCAGTGTGTCTGGCAGCATAGGATTTTTGAATTGAGGGGCGTGCTTCTTGTCTGCCTCTTCTCCTCCCCTTCCCCCCTCCCCTCAGCACACAGACAGCTCTCCTCCTCTGACTGCAGTAACTTCTATACAGCAGGGGAAGGGCGAGGGGGTTTGCTGCCAGGGTTAACCCTGTGTGTGCCTGCCTAGATCTGCTCACTGCTGGATCAGCTGCACTGTGCTGTGGCCGAGCTCTTGCTGCTCCTCTCCACAGAGTCGGGAGACAGGAGAGGGCTGATCTATGAGTGTGGAGAGGTCTGTGAAGCTGTGTATGCTAAAAGAGCATGGGGGGATGCAAGTGTTCCTATACCCCCTGCTTAGCATACAAATCTCCATGGACATCTCAAGCAACAACAAACAAACCCTGTCAGAACAGACACAGGGCAGCTGTGAAGTGTGTTACTATAATCACGATGTGTCACTAATACAGCAGAGCAGGGAGGGATATGAAGCGTTCACATGCCCCCCTGATCTGTTCTGTTAGTATAGTCAAAGCTAAACAGACACATCATGATTATAGTAACACACTTCACTGCTATCACATCTACTGACCACAGATCAGCGTCACCTCTCCTCTCCTCAATCTGAGTAGAGAGCAGGAGGGAGCAGGCACACACAGGGTTAATCCAGGCAGCACAGCTACACAGACACAGGAGCCAGAGCCCTCCCCCTCCTTTCCACACAGAAGCATCACAAGTAGACTCATGCTGTGCAGGAGGGGCTCTGTGCTCCGACCTGTATTGAGAAGCTGATGAGTTACCAGCACTGACAGCCAGTGAGATAAAAATCAACAGGTCGGTGGCTATAGTGATTTGAGGAGCTGATGCACTCCTACTACTAGGGATAACTCAAAATCAGTAGGACATTTTAATGAACATATATTGCAAAGCTGCTTGTTTTTTAAAGATCTATTAATTAAAACCCAATCATTGTAGAGAGACAAGCTCTTTAAGGGGGCCGAATAATATTGCACACCCCACATTTCAGTTTTTTATTTTTTACAAAAGTTTAAAATATCCAATAAATTTCGTTCCACTTCACAATTGGGTCCCACTTGTTGTTGATTCTTCACAAAAAAATTTAAATTTGATATCTTTATGTTTGAAGCCTGAAATGTGGCAAAAGGTTCAAAAGTTCAAGGGGGCCGAATACTTTCGCAAATACTGTATCATTAATCCCTGTAATATTTCTCTATACAGCTAACTACACATTCTATCTATCTATCTCTCATATTTCTATGCACAGCTTTCTACACATTTTTGCTATCATTAATCCCTGTAATATTTCTCTATACGTCTGTCTGTCTGTCTGTCTGTCATTGCACCTTAGCACCTTGTAGGCCCCTTTCGTGTATAATCCTCCTTAGATCATATAGGTGCCCCCCACGCTATGATCGCGCAGCCGGCCATTCAGTCTGTACTCGGCGGGGCGGACATGCCAAGCGTTCAAAGGCAGGACTGCCCAGTGTTAGCAGAGTGGAACGCTAAATTGCCTGTTAGCCCTTAAGCCTAACCGGCACTGGAGCACAGTGTCATTTCATCACACCGCCCGCGTCGAGCACAGACTGGCCAGGCAGCTGATTGGTCACATCGAGGGAGCGAGAGACAGGTGAGTAAGTGATTTATTATTTTTTTTAGCATTAATGAAACCTGCCCAAAGCCCCCTGCCTGCCTATATGAGCCCCTAAAACGTGCCCTAAGCCTCCTGCCTGCCTATTTGAGCCCCTATACCGTGCCTTAAGCCCGCTGTCTGCCTATATGAGCCCTTATAATGTGCCCTAAGCCCCCTGCCTGCCTATATGAGCCCCTATAACCGCCCTAAGCCCTTTGCCTGCCTATATAAGCCCCTATAATGTGCTTTAAGCCCCCTGACTGCCTCTATAAGCCCCTATAACCTGCCTTATGCCCCCTGCCTGCCTATATTTACCCCTATATCCTGCCCTTAGCCCCTGTTTGCCTATATGGGCCCCTATAGCCTGCCCTAAGCTCTGCCTGCCTATATGGGCCCCTATAGCCTACCCTAAGCCCTGCGTGCCTATATGGGACCCCCATAGACTACCCTAAGCGCTGCCTGCTTATATGGGGCTCCTTAAGCCTACCCTAAGCCCTGCCTGTATATATTGGGGACCCATAGAATACCCTAAGCCCTGCCTGCTTTTATGGGGCCCCTATAGACTACCCTAAGCCCTACCCTAAGCTCTACCTTGCCTATATATATTACTCTAATTTTCTGAGGCAATGACCCCCATAGACTACCCTAAGCGCTGCCTGCTTATATTGGGCTCCTTAAGCCTACTCTAAGCCCTGCCTGTATATATTGGGGCCCCATAGACTACCATAAGCCCTGCCTGCCTATATTGGGCCCCTATAGACTACCCTAAGCCCTACCTCTCTATATATATGGATCCCTATAGCTACCTAAACCCTGCCTACCTACCTCTTGGCCTATACCCTGCATGCCATATTGATTCCACTTAGCACAATTTGGTCCCTTGTTGTTGCATATTGCGCCATATACGCATTTAAATTATATCGGGGACTTTAGTACATGCCTGATATATGTAGGCAAAAGTTCAAAGTTCAAGGGCCGAATACTTTGCAATCTTTATCATAATCCCTGTATAATCTCTCTATACGCCTAACTACACATTCTATCTATGCTATCCTCTCATATTCTAAACCTTTCTACACATTTTAGCTATCATATCCCTTAAAATTCTTATACGTCTGCCTGTCTGTCTGTCATTGCACCTAGACTTGTACCCTTCGTCTAATCCTCCTTAGCTATATAGGTGCCCCCACGTTATGACCGCGCACCGCCATTAGTCCCTGTACTCGGCGGGGCGGACTGCCAACTCAAGGGCAGACGCCCAGTGTAGCAGGTAGGACGCTAATGCCTTTACCTAAGCCAACTGGCACTGGAGCACAGTGTATTATCACACGCCCGCGTCGAGCACAGACTGGCCAGCAGCTGTGGTCACATCGAGGAGCTGAGACAGGTAGTAGTGATTTTATTTTTTAGCCACTTAATAAACCTGCCCTAAGCCCCCTACCAGCCTATATAGGCCCCTGTAACGTGCCCTGAGCCCCCTGTCTGCCTATATGAGCCCCTATAACGTGCCCTAAGCCCTGACTGCCAATATGAGCCCCTATAGTCCCTAAGCCCTTGCGTGCCTATATGAGTCCCCTATAGACGTGCCCTAAGCCCCCTGCCTGCCTATATGAGCCTCCTTAACCGACCCTAAGCCCTTGCCTGCTATATATGGGACCCTATAAAGTAGCCTTAAGCCCCTGCCTGCCTTATATGGAGGCCCCTATAACCTGCCCTAAGCCCCCTTCCTGCCTATATGGGCCCCTATAACCTTGCCTATATATATTACTCTAATTTTCTGAGGCAATGACCCCCATAGACTACCATAAGTGCTGCCTGCTTATATGGGGCTCCATAAGCCTACCCTAAGCCCTGCCTGTATATATTGGGCCCCCATATACTACCATAAGCCCTGCCTGCCTATAAGGGGCCCCTATAGACTACCCTAAGCCCTACCTCTCTATATATATGGCCCCTATAGCTACCTAAACCCTGCCTACCTACCTCTATGGCCCCTATACCCTGCCTGCCTATATGGATACCTATAGCTGCCTAATCCTTTCTTCCTACCTATATGGCCCCTATATCCTGCCTGCTTATCTATATGGGGCAATATAGCTACCCTTCCTGTATATATTGGGCCCCCATAGACTACCCTAAGCCCTGCCTGCTTATATGGAGCCCGTATAGACTACCCTAAGCCCTACCTCTCTCTATATATGGCCCCTATAGCTACCTAAACCCTGCCTACCTACCACTATGGCCCCTATACCATACCTAAACCCTGCCTGCCTCTATGGCCCCTATACCCTACCTAAACCCTGTCTGCCTATATGGATCCCTATAGCTACCTAAATCCTACCTATATGGCCCCTATACCCTGTTTGCTTATCTATACGGGGCCCTATGGCTACCTAAACCCTAACTGCCTATATGGGGATCCTATAGCCTACCTAAACCTTGTCTATCTAAACTCTGGCTATTTGGGATCCCATATAACCTAACTAAAGCCTGCCTTCCTATTTGGGACCCCCTATAGCCTATTTACCTACCTATGTAGGCCCAATTTATAGCCTAACTACCTGTGGCCCACCTACTGCCTAGTTAGCTACCTGGGGCCTACCTACCTACCTACCTTAGGGATGCCTACCTAACTGGGGCCTAATTAGTGGCTTCTTATCTGAGCCTGCCTAACTACTGCCTATCAAGGCTGCCTACCTATCAAGGCTGCGGTTATCCCGGTTGCTTATGCACCATTTTCCTTCCACTCAACTTTCCATTAATATGCTTTGAAACAGCCAGTTTCTTTAGCAATGACCTTTTGTGGCCCTCCTTGTGGAGTGCGTCAATGATTGCCTTCTGGACATCTGTCAAGTCAGCAGTCTTCCCCATTATTGTGTCACCTACTGAACCAGGTTAAAGGACCTTTTAAAATGCTTAGAAAGCCTTTGCAGGTGTTTTGGGTTAATTACTCTAATTTTCTGAGGCAATGACTTTTGGGTTTTCCTTGGCTGTAAGCCAAAATCACCAAGATTGACATAAATAAACACTTGAAAAAGTTTACTCTGTTTGTAATGACTATATAATATGTGAGTTTCACTTTTTGAATAGAATTACTGAAAAAAAAATAACTTTGGGCTGATATTCTAATTTATTGAGAAGCACCTGTATTATACAGAATGACACTTATGTACAGTCTATTTCACACATTAGGGCATGTTTATGAAAACTGTCTTGCAGTAAGATTGTCTTTGTTGCCCATAGCAACTAATGAGAGCACGCCTTTTATTTTTCCAGAGCAGTATATGAAAGGAAAGCTGAGCTGTGATTGTTGGCTCTGGTCAACAAGGAAGGTTTTCATAAATGTGCGCTAATGTGTTTATAGCATTATTCTTTCTTCCTCTTATATGTACAGTATGTGCTAACATGAAAGTGTTTAAAGCTACACATGGACATTGAGGTTGTAACCATAGAATGAAAAAGTAGAAAGTTGTAAGCAACAAAGCTAGCGTGTAAATGAAATGTAAATTTCAAAAATATATAGAGAAGAAAATGATTGTTAGGTCAAATGTATGAAAACTAATGCAAGCAGAAAGTGGTGGTGTCTCCTACAGCAGCGAACCGATCAGCTTTGATTTGTCACTTGCTGCTTCATTTTGTACCTGTGCTGATTTTTACATAAGTTCCTATGTGTCCTTCACAATACCTTGCTCCTCATGATGGCTTTGATCGCTGCCTCAAACTCCCTTGTGTCATTGTAGTCCACTGTTATGACATGAGGCCTCCCAATGGTCATTTCCATGTATGGGTGTTGAGATGAGACCTGCAGAAGAATATGAAGATTTTAATCTTGAAAGAAAAGACGTGGTAAACATACAGATTTTCATTTTAACGATACCGTTACTGTCACAAGAGAACCAAGTAAGGATATAACAGTAAAATAATAACTGTCTATAGGGTATGCTCTTATCTATTGTATTAGACTTGCATAAGTCATGTCTAGTCTCATTTACTGTCCCTCACTTTCCTCAACTCCTGGGGTCACCGCACTAGGTCTGGAGACTAGCCAGCATAAAAATGTTTTACTTGGTGGCTCCCGTAGTGAAGACACATAAGATGTTTTCTGTTCAAAAGAAGCAGTAAATGTCCACTCAATCAACTGTGAGGCAAAGCCAAGTCCATGCAAGAATTTGTACCATCACAGTTGGTTTTTGTCATGACTTAGTCAACCGTAAATTGAACCTGAAGCTGGTAAATGCTCAGGGATTATGGAGTATTCAAAGGTCTGCAGTTTGACTCCCAGTCAGTCCTGTATATAACTGTGAAGCTGAATATGAGTGCTTACTCATGGTCAAGATGTGATGCTAGCAAATTTGCAAGAAGTGGGGAAGAATGCATATCCAGTGTCCCTCAGAGCAGGCAGGCAGAATGGTGTGAGCAAGAAAATGTTGACAGCAAGAGAAGATGAAGATAATAGCCATAAGTTACCACTAGATATATCAACCAATGCTTGACCACTTATCAACTGTTGCAAAGAGTTACAGCCAATGTAAGGAAAAGGATGGCAAACATTTCTATCAAGGGTTAATGTTCTGCTTCTGAATACCCAACATTGCTGCTTGACAACTCCAGCCTATTTGGTTCTTAATATTTCCCAATTCACTGCTTCCAATATTGGAGATAAAATGAGCATACATCTGTGTGCATCTTGCTCATTCCCTGACAGTTACTGACTGACACCTCCATTCATCAGAACTCAGTGGGATATCTTGTCTAATTAATGGAGGTAATTATATTTTTTGTCAGGTGGCTATGATTAATTCCCCAGGCCTGCTGTGCAAAACACAATTTTCTACTTGTGGTTAAATCAATACAAAATCTTTCACTGGTAATCTTGTAAAATGCGCTGTCAAATCACATGGACCAATGGCTGAAAATATTGGTTCAGATAAGTTAGTGGGCCATTGGTGTATAAAAAATTCCCTTTATTACCAAATCTTAAAATACATGTGAAAATCACTCTATATAAGCCCAAGACATGGGCGCTGATGTGAATAACTATATACCCTAGGTACAGGTGAATGGTGATTACCACACGGACTGAATGGACACTACAATTAGGTCCTTCATGCACGGAATACAAGTGCGGATCCTGGTGGCATAGGACTCATGGTTGAACGGTGTATACCGCAACGAAATATAAGTATCCCTCTCGTATTATGTATTATATAGAGTGATTTTCACATGTATTTTAAGATTTGGTAATAAAGTGAATTTTTAATACACCAATGGCCCACTAACTTACCTGCACTGATATACACTGGTTGGAGACCTGTGTGTGGTGCCTTTGAGGGTTAATACTTAGCTATAATTAGTGGCATATTTATTTATATAACGTTGTATGAAAATATTGGTTATTATTAGATCATCACATAATGGAAAGTGCCTCAAACATACCTCTCTGGAGGTTGGTTTACCACGGAAAAACTCATGGTTCAGGGAACTGTGTGGTGGATTAAAACGAGGTTGCAGAAACACACAACCATTGGCAACTGCTTCCAAAGGGGCTGGACCTTCATAGGGGAAGCCAAAACCTATAAACAACTAAAACACAAAGAAAAACATACAGGTTTATTAGTGAGGAGGTACAGAGTACTCATCAAATGCATCTAACAATATACTTGTGACACCAATTCACCACAAGTCACTTTGTGATCTGGGCCTATATTATGGTCAGTAATACTTAAAGGGGTTTTGCCACGAAGTAAAATTGACGTGGGAAGCTTGCAAATGAAATAACAAAAGTTTTTACCATTCAGTATTATTAAAAATTCTGGACCGTTTTTGTTTTAGCTGCTCCTTTAGTGATCCATTGTTTACAGCTCGTCTCCAGGGGAAACGACCAGGGCTGAGAGCTCCTCAGTCCTAGTCAGACATGCTCAGACATCACTTCTCCTCTCAGGCAGCTACTGAGTGTTCAAACCCCAGGTTCTGTCACTCTACTCCCGTCCTCTGTACTCCTTAGCAATTAGTAAAGCAGCGCACAGACATAAAAAAGAAACCCTTACTGAGGTTTGTGCAGTGATAAAGAGAAAAAACACAGGTTTGGTTCCGGCAGGGATTTGAACCGAGGACCCTTGTGCCTGTAGGCTAAAACTTTACCTCTCAGCTACTCACAATACTTTACACAAACAGACCTTTCTTTGACTACAGAGAGGAAGGGCATGGTGATGTCATCCTGCCGGGTCACATGATATGCAATTCAAACAAATCACACATGCCTCCTTCTGAGCACACAGAGCTGAAGAGCTGGATACAGGAGGTATGAGATGAGATTGTGGCAAAACCCCTTTAACATTCAACCTACAGTTTTGTTCCTTAAATGTAAAAGGAATCCCTTGTAGGGCAAAAGACTGTATGTGATCAATAGACATGTTAATTGTTTGAACAGTGCCTAAGAATATTATCAAAGGGTATTTCTATTTCATTTGTTAGCTTTAAATATGTGGGAAATGTAAATAAATATTAATACAAATACATTGTTGTTCTAATTTTGCTTCTTTTCAGAGCTAGAGCAGTTATCTCCTGATTGTATACACAAGCTTCCCCAGGTTACCAATCATCTCTCTCTGCTCTAGTAGTGGCCAGGATAGCAACGTCACTTCCTGCTGTGTCTTATCACATTAACCCTTTAGGACTCTGTAGCCTTGTGCCTTGTTAAAACCTCTCCATCACCAATGTCCCTCTATCAGGCTCAGCTAGAAATAGCTGAGCTGAAACATAAGTTACTGCTGTGAAACCGCCACAGCCTGAGCAGAAAATGGGAGCCTCAAGCTGGCTGTGAAGAGCAGGCTCTGTAAAATAGCACGATGAGAACAATTCTTTAAGACTGCCAAAGAAGTTGCCAAATCAATTTGTCAAGATCTTGAAAAAGTACAAGATAAAACTCACATTCAGAGGGTAATGTAATAATGTCCCTAGTCCAGCTCACAATCTAATCTAATCTTAATCTCAGCAGACACAGTATGGACAATTAAATGAAAAAATGTTTTTGAAATATGGGAAAAAAATTAAGTACTTCTTAATAACCCACACAAACATGTGCAGAATGTACAGACCCCATAAAGAGGTTATACTTGGTCTTACACCTATTCTTTGGTGAGCTGAAATTCTGACACGATAATAGGCTCCAAAGGAATGTACCCAAA
>JAODAL010039419.1:0-38017 GCA_025379985.1 Phyllomedusa bahiana | reverse complement strand
CCAAAAGTAAAAAAAAACACCTATCTGAAATGTATACGGGATAATTTAAGGTATTTTTTGCACCTATCAAATCACTGGCGGGGACTACAAAATTGCTGTATTCAAATTTAAGTGCAAGGGCCTCAATGAACAAAGCTGGACTGCGCCAAATTGAAAAAAAAACACCTATCTGAAATGTATACGGATAATATAAGGTATTTTTTTGCACCTATCAAATACACCGGCGGTGACTACAAAATTGCTGTATTCAAATTTAAGTGCAAGGTGCCTTAATGAACAAAGCTGGACTGCGCAAAGTGAAAAAAACACCTCGCTGAAAAGTATACGGTTAATATAAAGTATTTTTTGCACATATCAATACAACGGCGGTGACTACCAAATTGCTGTATTCAAATTTAAGTGCAAGGTGCCACAATGAATGAAGCTGGACTGCTCCAAAGTGAAATGATACCCCAAACTGAAATGTATACGGATAATATAAGGTATTTTTTGCACCTATCAATACCCCTGCGGGGACTAAGAAATTGCTATATTCAAATTTAAGTGCAAGGTGCCTCAATGAACAAAGCTGGACTGCGCCAAAGTGAAATGAACACCTATCTGAAATGTATACGGATAATATAAGGTATTTTTTGCACCTATCAAATACACTGGCGGTGACTACAAAATTGCTGCATTTAAATTTAAGTTCAAGGTGCAACAATGTACAAAGCTGGACTGCACCAAAGTGAGAAAAACACCTATCTGAAATGTTAGGATCCAAAATTAAAGGTATTTTTTGTGCCTATAAATACACCTGCGGTGACTACAAAATTGCTTTTATTCAAATATTAAGTGCAAGGTGCCTCAATGAACAATGCTGGACTGCGCCAAAGTGAAAAAAATACCTATCTGAAATGTATACAGATAATAAAAGTTGAGTTTTGCACCTATCAAATACACCTGCAGTTACTAGAAAAGATCTGTATCCTAATATAAGTTCAGGCTGCACAACATACAAGTAATATTTCAACAGAAAACTGTTAATAAAAACCCTTTCCAATGCAGGGTCTAAACAAAGTCTGGGCTGCACAATATCCACTCTCCTGTAAAGAGCCTGTCTGTCTGTCGGTGTTCGCCCGCAGCCCCTGCCCCCCCCTCCTGCGACTGTAAAGGGCTAGATGCTCCTTTAAAATTCTCTGCCTAAGTTACTAAAATCTTTAAATCTCTAATCTAATACTCACAGCTTAAAGCAGAGCTGTCTGTGTGAACAAATAGAAGAGTTTTGCTGAGCAGTTTTAACAGAGACCGAGCACACGTCCTACTCCTATGATACACAGACACACACTGAGGCAGAACAGGAAGGGCTGTTCTATGTAAAACCAGGTCATGTGATTTTTCCAGCCAATCGCAACCATACACATCCCAGACATTACGTCGAACACCAAGCTCACCCTGCTCTATTCTGTAAGCTGATTTGCTGGCCGCCAAAATGACAGACAGCGCTGAAAATGGCGCGATATTAATAGATTATGTGCAGATTGTCACCTAAATTATCGCGTGATCGAAAAAATCCGATCAACATAAAAACCGTGCCAATTTCAACTTTGTTGATAATAATCGCTCAACACTAACATTCTATATTTTTATGGGTAGGTTGATTTTAACATTGAGAGATAGAATATCCAAAATATAATCCAGAAAATCTCATTGTATAAATTATATAAATTTACTTGCATTTTGCTGAGAGAAATAAGTATTTGATCCCCTATCAACCATTAAGAGTTCTGGCTCCTACAGACCAGTTAGATGCTCCTAATCAACTTGTTACTTGCATTAAAGACAGCTGTCTTAAATAGTCACCTTTATAAAAGACTTCTGTCCACAGACTCAATTAATCAGTCAGACTCTAACCTCTACAACATGGGCAAGACCAAAGAGCTTTCTAAAGATGTCAGGGACAAGATCATAGACCTGAATAAAGCTTGAATGGGCTACAAAACCATAAGTAATATGCTGGGTGAGAAGGAGACAACTCTTGGTGCATTAGTAAGAAAATGGAAAAAATACAAAATGACTGTCAAGCGATATCGATCTGGGGAACCATACAAAATATCACTTTGTGGGGTATCTTTGATCATGAGTAAGGTGAAAGGTCAGCCTAAACGACATGGGGGAACTTGTTAATGATCTCAAGGCAGTAGAGACTAGAGTCACCAAGAAAACCATCGGTAACACATTACACCATAATGGTTTAAAATCCTGCAGTGCCTGCAAGGTCCCCCTGCTTAAGAAGGCACATGTGCAGACTCATCTGAAGTTTGCCAATGAACACCTGGATGATTCTGTGAGTGATTGGGAGAAGGTGCTGTGGTCAGATGAGACAAAAATTGAGCTCTTTGGCATTAACTCAACTCGCCGTGTTTGAAGAAAGAGAAATTCTGCCTATGACCCAAAGAACACCATCCTCACTGTCCAGCGTGGAGGTGGAAACATTATGTTTTGGGGGTGTTTCTCTGCTAAGGGCACAGGATTGCTTCACCACATCAATTTGAGAAAGGATGGAGCCATGTACAATACAATCCTAAGTGACAACCTCTTCATTCCACCAGGAAGACAATGACCCAAAACATACAAAATATACTAACAGCCAAGGCAACAAAGGAATGATCTAAAAAGAAGCATATTAAGTTCATGGAGTGGCCTAGCCAGTCTCCAGACCTTAATCCCAAAGAAAACTTATGGAGGAAGTTAAAGCTACGAGTTGCCAAGCAACAGCCTCAAAATTTTAATGATTTAGAGATGATCTGCAAAGAGGAGTGCACCAAAATTCCACCTGATGTGCGCAAACCTCATCATCAACTACAAAAATGTCTGACTGCTGTGCTTTCCAACAAGGGTTTTGCCACCAAGTATTAAGTCTTGTTTTCCAAAAGGATCAAATACTTATTTCACTGCAAAATGCACATAAATTTATTTAATTTATACAATGTGATTTTCTGGGTTTTATTTTTGATATTCTATCTCACAATGTTAAAATTAACCTACCCTTAAAATTATAGACTGTTCATGTATTTGTCAGTGGGAAAACTTACACAATCAGAAAGGTATTTAATAATTATTTCCTTCATTGTGTACATAATTCTTTACTACTGATAGCATTTGTTTATATTCACTGATACACTCACCAGCTCTTTTTCCCTCCTTTCCTTCTCCTTCCTTCCTTCCTTCCTTCCTCCTTCCTTCCTTCCTTCCTTCCTTCCTTCCCTTCCTACCTACCTCCCTCCTCCCTCCTTCCTCCCTCCATCCCTCCCTTCCTCCCTCGTACATGCTTCTTATCTTTGTCTTATGTGTTATTTGTAATTTTTATTCTGTTTGTATACATTGTTTATATTTGTATCTTTACATCAATTATGATTTATTTTATTTACCATATTTTTTGGACTGTAAAGCACACTTTTTTTGCGCCCAAATTTGGGGGGAAAACAGGGATGCATCTGATGGTCCAAACATACTGAGTGCGGCCGCCGGCTGTACTGAACGCAGCCACACTGAGCTGCCGCACTGAGCGATCTCAGGATGGCAGGAAAGGAACTGCTGCAGGAAGTACTCAGTACAGCGCCCACCATAAAGGGATGGAGCCGTCGACTGCCCTCTATCCCTGTGCTTAACACTTTAGAAGCTGCGGCGATCACAGCCGCGGCGTCTAGCTGCATCTAACTGTGCACCATTCCTCTGTCCGATCAGCCCCCCACAATGTAATTGCAGGGGGGCGATCAGTTGCCATGGTAGCAGGAAGCCTCATGCAGGCTTCCATAGCTGCCATGTACAGAGTATGTTCACCTATTACACCCTGCCTATAGCAGGGTGTAATAGGTAGTGAATGAAAGTCCTATGTACAGCAGAACAACAGCACTGCTGTATATAGGACAAGAAAGTGTGGCCCATAGGTTAAGTACCCTTGGGGTGTGTGATAGTGGACCAGCCTCACTGTGTTAACTCAGTAAAATCATATGTGTGATTTAAAATGGTAAAGTATTCTGTTGCATTCTGCTGTTTGGCCACAAGATGATTCTGTGAGTGATTGGGAGAAGGTGCTGTGGTCAGATGAGACAAAAATTGAGCTCTTTGGCATTAACTCAACTAGTCATTTTGAGCTACAGCAGGAGAAGACACAGAGAGATCAGGAGAGGACAGACCCTGGGTGAGGATCGACTTAGATTTCCCTGAAACTATTAGGCCCTGAGCTGTTAGCTGCTTCGGAGAGAGAGAGAGGAGTGTGGCTGTCTACACTGATACTGTTGCCAAAGAAAGCTCTGGGACGGAAGGAACACGTCAGGGACTGAGAGAAGTGACCACATGTGAGATATAGGCTCCATCAGCAGGGATCTTAAACCTCAGAGAACCAACTTTTGGCCATCACGGGGTACACCTATGTTCTCATGCGTGCACACTAAAAATGGGGAATTTCAAAAATTCGTTTTCGGCCCCACTTCGCCAATTTTTCCCCAAACAAAATTCGGTTTCTTTTCCGAATTACTTTGGCACGGAATCCGTTAAAAAGAAAGGCTATTTTTCCACTGCACAGAGCCTCAGGGGGGCTGAAAACGTTGTCCCAAAAGCTTAAAATATGCAGGGGGGGAGTTTGGGTTTGGTTTTCCCATACAATGTTTTTTTTTGGGTACAACCGCAGATGACTGCCGCCGCTTTTAGAATCGTTCACATAAAAATTTCCCCTGGGCACTTAAAGGGAAAAAACTGACCAAAAAAAAAAAGGGGGAATTTACCTTTTATAAATTTCTTTGCCAGCAAAAGTTTTGGAAAAAACAAGCTAAAAGCCGGGTTTTGGCAAAAAAGGTGACGTTTTGGGGAGGTGACGGAAAGCAGCCACAGCAGCATGGGGTCGGGCCCCAAGTCACAATGAAAATTCTAGGTGGAAAAAAACAGAGGAAGCCACAGTTTTGCAAAATGACTGAGAGCGAGGCCCACGGCGGCAGCAGCAGGGGGTCAGGCGGGTGGCACAATAAACATTCGTAGGTGGCAAAACAGGGGGAAAACCACAGAGGGGGCACAATAAACGAAACTTTAGGTCACGGCGGCAGCACTTTTGGGTTTCAGGCAGGGGGCACAACATTCTGTAGGTGGCCAAAACAGGAGGAAGCCACAAGGGGCACAATGACTGAAAAGCGGAGGAAAAGGGCCCGGCAGCAGCATGAGGTCAGGCATTTGCACAATGACTTTCTGTAGGTGGAAAAACAGTATTAGGCCACAGAAGTGGCACAATCACACATTTTGGGGGGTCACAACAGCACAGCATGGGGGTCGGGTTTTTTTGGGGGCCAGAAAACATCGGAGGTGGCAAAACATAAAATCCAAACAGAGTGGCAAAATTTTCACACATTTGGATTTCACGACAGAACAGCAGAATAAACAGTGGCACAATGACATTCTGGAACGGCAAAACAGTAAAAAGGCCACAGAGTGGCTCAATCACACATTTGGTAGGTCACAACAGCAGCAAAAATTGGGGTCAGGCAGGGGCACAAAAAAATTCTGGAGGGGGCAAAACAAAATTAGGCCACAGAGGGGCACAACACACAGTGTGGGGGTCACGACAGAAACCACATAGGTCAGGCAGTGGCCAATGACATTCTGGAGATGGCAAAAAAAAGGGGAAGCCACAGAGTGGCACAATGGACTGAGAGGGGAGGCACGGGGGGGCACCACATGGGGTCAGGAAAGGGCACAAGACTTTTCTGGAGGTGGCAAAACGGGAGGAAGCCACAGAGTGGCACAATGACGAGAGGGGAGGTCAGGGCCCGGCACAGCATGGGGTCAGGAAAGGGGGGCACATGAAAATCTGGGGGTGGCAAAACAGTTTTTGGGCCACAAGGGGCAAAATCACACAGTGTGGGGTCCCCGGCGGGCAGCAGTATGAGGTCAGGCGGGGGCACAATTTGACTTTTCGGGAGGGGGCAAAACATTAAAAACCCACAGAGTGGAAACAATAAATACAGTGTGGTGGAAAAAGACAGCAGCGCATGAAAATCAGCCCCGGTGGCACAATGACATTTCGGGAGGCGGAAAAAACACTATTGGGGCCACAGAGGGGGCACAATCACACGTGGGGAGGTCCCCGGGGGCAGCAAAATGAGCCAGGCAGGGCAAAAATGAAAAAATTCTGGGGGCAAAAAACCCAGTATTAGGCCACAAGGGCACAATCACACAGTGGGGAGGTCCCCGGGGGCAGCAGTAAAAAGGTCAGGAGTGGCAAAAATGACATTCTGGAGGGGGGAAAAAAACCGGGGGAAAGGGCCACAGAATGGCACAATAAAACTGAAACCCGGGGGTCACGGGGGAAAGCAAAAGGGGTAAAGGCAGTGGCACAATGACACAGTGGGGAGGAAAAGCAGCAGCCACAGCAGAAAGCTTTGGGGCAGACAGGGGCACAATACACAGTGTGGATGTCAGGGCAACAGCAGCAGCACATGGGGTTTCATAAAAGTGGCACAATGACAGAGTTTGGAGGTGGGGGGGCAATACCAGTCCCGGGTTAAAGAGGTGGTGGGCCGGTTTGGAGAACCACCCCGGGGGGTGGGGGGTGGCATCAGGGGGGCGGCATCAGAAAAGGGGCGAGGCAAGTTATTTAAACCCAAACGGGACCCCAAGGCATTGGTGTGTGGAAAAAATCCTGGCAAAACCAAAGCCGGGATTCATCTTGAAAAAGGGTAAAGTCTTTTCCACTTTCCCTGGGACAAGCGGGTTCTCCTTGGGGAACGATGGCCCCCCCGCACGAACACCCCTTTTGAGGGCCAAAACTATTTGGGCCGGGCAGGCCCGCTTCTTCCATTTGTAAATCGGCAATTTTTCCCCCCACACATCCAGTTTTTCGCCCAGTAGCCCAGGGGATCTTCTAACGAGGGGGGGCAGAGTGCTGCCCAAATTTAGGCCACAACCTTTTGTTTTCCGGGGGACTGCTCCAATCCTGTTTGCGCTGCTGGCGATTTCCCCCTCCTCATTTAGGCGGGTAAAGGGGAAGTTGCCATCATGACCCCGGGACTTTTTTTTTACTCCCTGAAGGAGCGGGGGTACGGGGCCCCTACCCCCCCACCTTCCCCCCACCAGCCACGGAAAGTGGGTAATTGAGCGCTGGGGAAACCCCCCCGGGGAAACCCCTTGTAAAAGGAGGGACGTGCCGCCCATGGCACAGCCAACGATTAGGGAGGTTTTTTCCCTTTTAGAAATTTTAAGTTTTTCTTCCCTCCCCAAATAGCGGGGAAAAAAAGGCCCCTTTTTTTGGACCGGAAGAAAGGGGGTTTAAAATGGGGTGGAGATCCGAATTCATCCCTCTCCCCGGATGCTGACAATTCGGCTGTCATACCAGGCAAATAAGCTTTCCTGCGGGCCATCTGCACTTTTTTACTCCGGGGGGCTCCCTTTGCCTCCATTTCCACATTTTTTTGTTACCCCCAGGGGTTGCTTGGGGGCCCATCTGCCTCTTTTCCTCATCCCCAAATCCCCTCCCCAGCTGCTCCGGGCTCCCCTCTTTTTTCACCGGGGGAAAAAAAAAATCCATTTCATTTCACCAGCAATGCTTCGCCCCCAAGTCCCCCCCCTTCCTCCTCCTCCATTTCATCCCCCACCGGAAACTCATTGGCCACGAATTTATCCCACGTCTCCAGTCCCCTGCCCAGCCCAAAAAATTTTCAGTTTCCTGTTCCGGGAACATAAAAGCAGTGGAATGATTTTTATTCACCCGTGTCCTGGCGACTGAAAAATTTAACATCGCCCCCTTTAAAAAATGGCCTAAAATTAAACCAGGGCACCTTTGGGGTTGCCCCCTGGCTGACACCCAAATTTTAAAAACCGGGGGAGAATTCCGGTCTCCCCTGGATATCATAAAAAAAATCTTTAAAAAGGCCTTCTCTCTTCATACGGGTCGGTCCAACTTTTCGGGCGGGGAAATTCCACGGGGTGAAAACATCGCATATCAGAAGTTTTGGGGGGGGGCCCGATTCTGCCGCTGAAAACTCGGGGAGTTTGTTTCCGGCTTTGTACAAGGGGGATAAAAGGGGCATGCACATTTTCCTTTGCCATTTGCAAAAGGGTTCTGAGATGGGTGGAAGATTTCAGGAACCTTTTTCCACAACCAGATTGAAACACTTTGGGGCCAATCAGGGCGCATGGACCATCCCCCCCTCGGTGCACGCAAACAACATGTTTCCCCCTTTTGCCTTCACCAGGGGTTTCCCTTTTTGGGCAGTTGGCGCGGAGAAAACCACACATCAAATTTCTTGCTGGCAGACGCGGACTTTTCCTTTCCCCTGTGTGATTCTAACCGGGGCAGACCAGGTTTAGAACCCGTGAAAACCCGCTGTCCTTACACATGGGGTTAAAGGGGAGCAGTATTTGTGGAGGTGAGATTTTTTGGTTAATGGGGAGAGGGGAGGGGAACTTTTGGCCAGGTGCAGCAGTTTTTGCCCAACGGGGAAAGGGGGAAACGGCGTCTCCTTTCCAAGTTTTGGTTCCCCGGGGGCCGGGGAAGCAATTCACCCAGGGGGGCCGGGTAAAGGAAAATTTACGGGCCCCTGACGTTAGTTTCAACCCCAAGGACTTCCACGCGGGCCTTTGCCCCTTTGGAAAAAAAACCATAAGCTCAAGGACGGGACCACCTTCTTTTTCAACAAAAATTTAGGAATGGGGGTACTTTTTTTTGGAAAAAATTACGGTTTGGGAACTCTCCACCTCCCCGGCACAAGCCTTTTAGTTTTAAGGGTTTGCAGAGTCCACCCTTTTGGGAAAGGGGGACTGCATCCCAAAACAATTTTGGACAGGACACTGTCACTGCTGCACCTTGGGTTTTTTTTTTGGACGCATACGTTGTTTTCTTTGCAATCGCCTCGCTAAACCGACTCTGGCACCGGGAAAAACGAGGAGCAGGACATCTGGACCGGGAGTTTGGGGTCAAAGAAAAACAGCTCCGACCCGCAGAGGTGGTGGAGTCTTGACTGGCTGCAATGGCATGGTGCCACGGGGGCCCCTGCTGTTTCTGCTGTTGCTGCGGCGGCGGGAGGGACCCCACCATTTTACCACGTTTTCCCCCCAAGGCCACCGATGGGTGACCGGGCATGTGTTGTTTGCGGGGCCGGGGGTGCCAACTTAGCTCCCGGGCCCACACGCTTCACTTTCTGCCCAAAAATTTTCTAAAATATACCCTTATTCGCTCCCCGGTTTTTAGCAAAGAAATACCACCCCACCGATATCGATTTAACCCCCAAACCTCCGCACTGATGACTACTGCCGCCGCTGCCTTCGCTGAGCCCCTTCCCCTTTTTTTTTTTTCTTGACCCGAACGGGTTTTTTACCCCGGGGCCGTTTGGGCTCCGGACCTCACACTGCTGATCCTGCTACTCAGGGCCACACGCCCCACTTGCTGCTGCGCGCGCCTCGCGCAAGCTGACGCCCCTCTCCTGAGATGATGAGCCCTTGCCTCCCCCGGGCCCCCAATGCTTTCGGCTACATCACATCTATTTTTTTTCATCCACGCGCCTCATCACCGTCTTGGTACCGAGGCTGACCTTCACAACATGCCCTCCCATGCCACTCTCCAATCTATACTTTGCCGCCTACCAAGAAGCAGCATATGGCCCCCTTTTCTTCGCTCCCAAAGTACTCTGATTGCCCCCTCAAATTGTCCACCCCTCGCTATATAGGCGCTGACCCAAACCCACATAGTAATCTGTGGCTGAGGGAACCGGAGGGGACAAGGCGGGCTGAGACATTGGGGCCGCTGACCGCTCCCGGGCCATGCCAACAAAGGGGTTTGTGTCTGAGTTCCCACCGACTCTTGCGGGGGTTTTTTCAGATGTCATCTGGGAAAAGAGGATCCCCTAGTCAACCAATAAAAGAACCCGGGGTTGCTAAAAACACACGCCGCTAATACAGCGCATTTGGCCTCACTGATGACCCCGGGCTGCACCCCCCTTGCTGTGCTGCGACCTGGGCCTGTTCCAGGAAGTTTGTGCCCCTGCCACCCAGGTGCAGACCTCCTCCTCTGCTACAACTGTTTTTTTTTAAATGACAGACACGTTTGGATGATTATCGTATATGATAAATATACACCCTGTTTTTTTACTCCAAAAGAACCCCGTAACAAGCTTGGGTAACCCTTGGATATAAATTGCGCTCCACAAATGTCCAGGAAAAATTTTCTTTTATGTTCTTTTAAAAAAACCCGTGGCTTTACTAAAAGTAAAAGCCAAACAGCTTTAATTTAAACCCTTTGGGAAAGAATTAGGCTACAGGAAAAAGTATATATTTTGGCGTTTAAAAAGACGGTTTTTTTTTTGTCACCACCGCAAAACAACGCTTAATTAACCCCCGGATGTAAAAAGCACCCAAAAAAAATGACCCCACAAAAAATACTTTGTAGCGTGCTACAAATTTCGTGTTTTTTTTCCCCCACACAACAAAGATACATTTAATTAACCTTTGCTTGTGAATTAGGGGTACGGAAAAAATTTTTAATTTTTTGGATTGAAAAAGACGGGTTTTTTGGGGGCAGCCACCACAAAACAACGCTTAATTTAAACCCCCCGGGTGTTTTGCGTCAAAGAATTGAGCCCCAAAAATAGTACTTTTTGCGTGTTACAATTGCGTGTTTTTTTACGCCCCCACAACAAGAATACAGTTGTAATTAACCTTGCTTTTAATTAGGCACAGGAAAAATTTTTTATATTTTTGGGGTTGAAAAAACGGGTTTCTTGGGTCAGCAACCAGCAAAACAACGCTTAATTAACCCCTGGATGAAAAAATTGCCCAAAGAATTAGCCGCACAAAATAGTAGCTTTGTAGCGTTTTAAAAAATTGTATTTTTTTCTACGCCACACAACAAGAAATACATTTTGTAATTAACCTTTGTTTGTAAATTAGGCAACGGGAAAAAAAATTTATATTTTTTGGGGCGTTGAAAAAGACGGTTTTTAAAGGTCAGCACCCCAGCAAAAAAACCTTTTTCACCCCCGGTTTATAAATTTTTGGCCAAAGAATTGACCCCCAAACAAAATAGTGGGCCTTTGTACGGTTACAATTGCGGGGTTTTCTACGCCACACAAAAAGGGAATACAGTGGAAATTTTTAACCCTTTTTGCTTTGAATTAGGCTACAGGAAAAATTTATATTTTTTTGGCTTTTAAAAAGCCCGGTTTTTTTTTTGTCGGGCAAAAACCCACAAAACAACGTTTAAATTTAACCCCCGGGTTTGTAAATTGCGCCAAAAAAATTGACCCCACAAAATAGGGGCTTTGTAGCGTTTTTACAATTGCGTTTTTTTCTACGCCACACAACAAAATAACGGGTTTAAAATTTAAAACCTTTGCTTTTTAAATTGGGCTACGGGGAAAAATTATATATTTTGGCGTTAAAAAAGAGGGTTTCTTTGGGTCACACACCAGCAACACAACAAAAAAATTTAACCCCGGGAAAAAAATTTTGCGCCAAAAAAACTGACCCCCCACAAAATATACTTTGTAGTGTTTAAATTGCGTGTTTTTCCCCCCACACAACAAGAAAACAGTTTAAAAAACCCTTTTTGCTTGTAAATAAAGGCAACAGGAAAAATTTTATATTTTGGGAAAATTTTGAAAAAAAAAGGGTTTTTTTGATGGCACACCCCAGCAAAACAACGCTTTTTTTCCCCCCTTTTATGAAAATTTGGGCCCAAAGAATTGATCGCACAAAATAGTGGGCTTTTGGCTTTGTTAAAATTTTGGCCGTTTTTACGCCAAAAACAACAAGAATACAGTTGAAATTTAAACCCTTTTTGCTTGTGAATTAGGGAACAAAAAAAAAATTTTTTTTAATTTTTTGGGCGTTAAAAAAGCCCGGTTTCTTGGGTCAGCACACCAGAAAAACAACACTTAAAAACCCCTGGATGAAAATTTGGGCGCCAAAAATTTTGAGCCCCCCCCAAAATATTACTTTGTAGGGGTTTTAACAATTTGCTTTTTTTTCCCACCCCACACAACAAGAGATATATTTTGTAATTAACCTTTGCTTGTAAATTTAAAGGCAACGGGAAAAAAATTATAAAATTTTGGCGTTAAAAAAGACGGTTTATTTTTTTTTCAGCACACCACCCAAAACAACGTTTAAAATTAAACCCCCGGGTTTGAAAAATTGCACCAAAGAATTAAAGCCCCACAAAATAGAGCTTTGAAAGCGTGTTACAATTGCGTTTTTTCCAAACCCACACAACAAAGATACATTGAAATTTAAACCCTTTTGTTTGTAAATTTGGGCTACAAAAAAATTTTTAAATTATTTTGGCCCTTTGAAAAAAACGTTTTTTTTTTTGTCATAAACCAAAAAAACAACGCAAAATTTAAACCCCCTGGATGTAAATTGCCCAAAAAATTGACCCAAAACCAAAATAGTATTTTTGGGAGCGTGTTACAATTGGGGGTTTTTTTCTACCCAAACAAAAAGGGAGATACATTTTGGAAATTTAAACCTTTGCTTGTGAATTAGGTTTGGGATAAAAATTTATATATTTTGGGCCCTTTTTAAAAAAAAAGGGTTTTTTTTGGGGGTCAGCACACCAGCAAAACAACGCTTAATTAACCCCTGGATAAAAAATTTGGGGCCCAAAAATTGGGGCCCCAAAAAATATACTTTGTAGCGGTTACAATTGCGTGTTTTTCTACGCCACACAACAAAAAAATACATTTTGGAAATTTAAAACCTTTGCGTGTAAATTTGGGCTACGGAAAAATTTAAAAATTTTTGGGGCGTTGAAAAAGACGGTTTTCGGGGGTCAGCACACCAGCAAAACAACCTTTTTTTAAAACCCCTGGGGGTAAATTGCGCCAAAAAATTTTGGACCCGCAAAAAATAGTAAGCTTTTTTTTTTTTATTTTTAAAAATTTGCGTGTTTTCTACCCACACAACAAAAAGATACATTTTGAAATTTAAACCCTTCGCTTTTTGAATTAGGCTAAAAGGAAAAATTTATATTTTTTTGGCTTTTAAAAAAAGAGGGTTTTTTTGGGCCCAGCCCGCCAGCAAAACAACGTTTAAATTTTAACCCCCTTTGGATGAAAATTTGGGCCCCAAAGAATTGACCCCCACAAAATAGTTTTTTTTGTAGCGGTTAAAATTTGCTGTTTTCTACGCTACACAACAAGAGATAAAATTGTAATTAACCTTTCTTGTAAATGGGCTACAGGAAAAATTTTTAAAAATTTTTTCCCGTTGAAAAAGAGGGTTTTTTTTGGGTTTCAGCACCCCCAGCAAAAAACGCTTAATTAACCCCCGGATGTAAATTGTGCCAAAGAATTGAGCCCCACAAAATAGAAACTTTGTAGCGTTTACAATGCGTGTTTTCTCCCAACCCACACAACAATAATACAGTTGTAATTAACCTTTGCTTTTGAATTAGGCAAACGGGAAAAATTTTTTCTATTTTGGGGCCGTTGAAAAAAAAGGGTTTTTTGGGGGTCAGCACCCCCAGCAAAACAACGCTTAATTAACCCCGGGTTTAAATTTGGCCGCAATAGAATTGACACCCCCAAAAATTTGAAGTGGTATTTGTTTTGAAAAAATTTGCGGTTTTTCTTTAAATGAATACAACGGAAAGGGCTTGGAAACCCACGGGGGGAAAATTGAATGAAATTGCAGCTCCCATGACGCCCCACGGGATTTTCAGATCCAATCCCCCCAAAAAAATTTTTAGAAATAAAACATTAAGAAACATTTCCTCTGAACAAGCTGAGACCCCCCCACAGAAATCGCTTATAAAAAAAAATTCTTCAGTAAGACCCTTCAGCCGCAGCAGCCCCTTCCCTGATAAAGAAAAACAGTGAAGGAGTGTGAGCCCCCGGCGTCGGCCCGGACTTTATATAGTCGGTGACGTCACAGAATCCCGCTGGTCTCTGATTGGTTTTCATTTTCTGCACATGTAAATGCAGGCTATGCCCTTTTTTTCCTTCCCAGAGTCTTTGCACCAAGTACGCCATGTGCTGGGCACCTTTTTTAAATAAAACAAAAGCACCCCTTTCCCCCAAGAAACCCCCAAAGTTCGATTTTCTTTCGAACCAAAAGGTTTTTTTCCTGAAATTCTAAACGAATTCCACTTCGTTAAAAATCTTTGCCCATCTCAAGTGCACACCAATAAACCCGGGACGGGTGTGCAGGCCTGTAGTTAGCCTAAAAGGGAAGGTTTTGTTTCGGCCATAAGTTTTTAAACCAAGTACGTTTCCCTTTAAATTGGGGCCCTTTGAAAGAGGTTTTGCTAGACCACGGGTTTTTTTTATGCGCCCCCGGTTCCCCCGTGAGAGAATCTGTTTAAAATTAAATATCGGGGAAATAGCGGGTAGATCGGGTTTTAACCCTGAAAAGGTGCTGTGTTTGCACAGCAGCGGGGCCCTTTAAAGGGCACCACACACGTTTTACCCCCTGTTTTGTAAAAGTTTAAAAGGTAGAAGGGTTTTTTTGGGCCCTTTTTCCAAACCCCAATGGGTAGGAAAATTTTAAATTTGAAACCCGAGGATACATCCCCGGGCGGAGTGCTGTGCACACAGGGGCCTGGGGGCCCCAAATTTGTACACAGGTGTTTGGGGTTTTTTTCCCATATTTTCCTAAAAATTTTCCAGAAAACCCCAAAAATATTTTTTGAATTTTTTTTTGGATTTTGTTTTTTGCCGGGGATTTCCCCCTGTTTTCCGGGGAAACTTACTTTGGGTGTTTGGGTTTTAGGGGGGAAACAAAGGGGTATTAAAGAAAAAAAAAAAAAAGTTAAAAAAAAAAATTTTAAAACTTTCAAATAAACCCCCCTTTGGGCCTTTTTGTTTAAAAAATTTAAATTTTTTTTAAATTTTTTTTTAAATTTTTAATTTTATTGTTTTGGAAAAAATGATCGAAAAGTCACGGTTTCTGCAAAAAGATACCAATTAAAAAATGCACTTCAGCCCACACTTTTTTTCTTAATTTTTTTTTTCCTTAATTTCCCCCCTCTAGAACTTAGATGGCGTCTTATAACCATTTCTCTTCTAGTCCAAAAAAAACGGTAAAACCGGTATGCTTTAAATTTGCCCTATGTTTTTTTATTTTTTTTTTTTGGGGTGTAACGAAAAGCCCTCCGGAAAAATGGAGCAAGGGAAGGGACAAAACCCACTCCGAACCCCCAAAAATTACTATTTTTTTTTTCCCGATATTACCCTTTTCAAACCTTAAAAAATTTGGCTCAAAAAAAGACATCATAGTAACCCGAAAGACCAATAACGTTGGGGAAAAAAGACTAAAATAAAAACCCCTTTGACAAAATCATGCTTGTCTTTGTTCTGTAGGAACCTGACAAACTATCAATAAAAACCTCCCCAATATTTTTTTTTTTCAGGAAAAGGTCTACCTTCTGAATTGGGGTAAAATTTCCTTAAGGTGTGAACTAAAGAAAGTGCTGGACTTACTTAAAGTTTCATAAATTTTGGGACCCAAAAAAAAATATCAGACTGTTAAAAAAAAAATGAAATTTTAATCATTAAACCATAAAAAAGCCTTTTCTGTGTGCAGTTAGACTTCTATCCTGTCAAGTGCGTGAGTCAACTATTGACCAATGAAGTGTTGACCACTTTCTTTTAAATGTTTATCGTTTTAAACCTTTAAACTTGGAGTAAAGACGAGCCCATTTCCCCCCTTTTCCCTTTAAACATAAATACATAAGTCTTCACCTCGTGTCCCTGTTTTTCCTTCTCCAATTTCCCAAACTACTTTTTTTTTTTTTCCTTCTCCCCCCCTTTACTTTTAAATTTTTCTTTTAATACTTAAATTTAAAGGTCTTCATGATTTTTAAAAATTTTTGAATCGGTCACCTGTTCCACCAGACATTTTTTTTTATTTATTTTTTCGGGTTTCCTTCTCATATTAAGGGCCCAAATTCCAAATTAAATTTTTCCAATTAAAAAATTTGAAATTTTTAAAACTATAATCAATCGGTTTTTTTCTCCAATTTTGGCTCCCCCCTTTTTCCTTGGGGGCCTTTTGGGGATATGCAGCTAATTTTTGGGTTTCCCCCCAAAAATTTACTGAAAAATTAGCTAAATTCTTTTGGGAAATTTGCCCGGAGAACTTTTTGTTATGAAGGGTTTTTCCCCTATTGCATTAGCCCCAATTAGCATATGTTTCCCATTTTCTTTTTTTTTGTAAATACTCATGATAATTAATTATTTCCAGTAATAATATTTTGTTTTTTTTAGGGGGAAAGCCGGGTTTTAAAATTTAAAACTCTTTTTTTTTTTTTTTTTTTACAGAGCCCAGGTTTTTTAAAAAAAAAAGTCCAGGGGTTCCCATGTAAAAAAATTTTTAGTGGGGTCAAAAACATCACCAATACGGACATATATTCTTTTTTCAAATCTGTTTTTATTTTATGAGGGTAATTTTTTTCTATTTTTTTTTCCCCTTTAAAAGGGTTTTTTGGGGCATATCTTTTTAGATTTTGCAAACAAAAGTGTTTAGGTCCCAGGCCCCCCAAAGGTCTGCAATTTGAAGGAAAAAAGGGGTTCAATTTCACACTTCTGCCCTTTATCTATAGGATTTAAAAGGACACCCAAAAAGTAATAGTTAAAGCTGTACAAAACCCCCCACAAAACAAAATTTAAAAGAGTATGTCCCAAACCCATGCCCTACTCCCCCCACCTGAATGGAGACATTCAGGGGCCTGTTTCCTAAGTAGGTATAGGTCTCAGAAGTGCTTAAAATCATAGATTTAGGCATATGTATTACAGCCAGTTTGGGACTCTAGTGTGTCCCTTTTTTTTGGGTGGGGGAAATAAAATTTTGGGTTTTAGGTTCAAAATTTAATTATCCGCAAAGGGTTAAAATCGGCAATTTTTTAAATGGTTTGGATTGAATTTTTTTAAAAATAAATTCGGATAAATTTTAAGAGGTTTTAAAATCGGGAAAAAATCCCATCTATTAAAAACGTGCCTTTTTGGCCCCATTCCCCTAAAAAATTTTTGGGGGCCAAAATCAAAATTACAGAATAAAAAGAAAAGGTGAAAATTTTTTGTTGGTTTGGAATTTTATGATTGGATGTTTTAAAGGTTGCAAAATTGGGGGCTGGAAAAAAAATTTAAAAAACATAAAAAACCCCTCGAAAATTCCCCAAAAAAACGGGCGTTTTCCGGGTTTCAGCCTTTAATTTTTTCCTTTTTCAGGGGGTTTTTTTTTAGTAATTTTAAGGAACCCGTGGGTTTTTTCTTTCCCCCCCCGTGGAAAACCCCCCAGCCCCAGCAAATTTTAGTGCAATTTTTTGGGAAAAACCAGAAAAAAAACCTCTATTTTAAATTTTCTTTTTGAAACTTCCAAAATTTAAAAAGTTTTATGAAAGGGGTAAATTAAAGGGGAAAAATTTTATTTAGAAAAAAAAAGAAATTTTTTAAACCCAACCCCCTTTTTTCCCTCCCAAAATTTGTTTAAATCAAAGGGGGGAAAGGGGGGGGGGGGGGCCCCCGGGCGGAAAAAAAAACAGAACAACCCCTTAATTAAAAAAAAAAATTAAAAAAAACAAAACCTGGGTTTTTTTTAAAAGTTTCCAGCCCAAAACAAAAACCTTTGTAACGGGTTTAAAAATGAAAAAATCTTTTAATTTTTAAAAAAAAATATTTTTTCTTTTTTTGGAAATATTTCCCTTGCCAATTTTTCAGCCTGAACTTAATTAATTGGGAAAAAAATTTAATTTTTAAAAAAACTCAATCTTTTTTTTTTTTTGGGTTTTTCAAACCATCCACTTTAAAAAATTTTTTCCAAAAGGTTAATTAAAAAAAATTTTTAAAAAAAAAGATAGGTTTTTTTTTCTTTTTCCAATTTTTTAAACCCTTTCCCCCTTTTTGTTTTATATCCCAAAATTGAAGAATAAAAAAACCCGGAAAAAAATTTTTGTTTTTATTAGGCCCCCGGGTTTTTTTAAAAAGTTTGTTCCAAAAATCCCCCTGTTGGTAAAATCCTTTTTAACAAAACCCATAACAGAAACTTGTTTTTTTGATTTTTTTGCGAAACCCAGCTTTGTTAAAGGGCCCGCAGCTCCACGAAAATTTTTAAAACAGCAATTCTATTTCACCACAGGTAAATTTAAAGGGTTGGCAAAAAAAAACCGGTATTAACGAAAACATAACAAACGGTTTTTTGATTTTTGCCCAGCCCGGGTTTTGTTTTTAAAACCCCATTGCATTTAAAAATTTTAAAATCCAGCAATTTTGTTTTGATTAGGGGAAAATTTTGAAATAGCTGTAAATTTCCCGCCCTTTTAATAAAACTTTCCAAAACTTTTCCATACCTTTTTAAAATTTTTTAAAAATTTTTTAAACAGGGGGGCAAAAGGGCAGGGTAACGAGAAAAAGGGGGGGTTAGCCAGGGATTTTAGAGGTACGAAGAAGGTGCCCCTTCCTTGCTGGCGACAACACTAAATTCCCCAGCGGATCGCCCAGTTGAAGACCTCGGGCCTTTCATCGCTGGGTCAGGGCCCTATGAATTTTAAATTAACGAACATCGTCCCCAAATTCTGTCCTTCATTTTTTTAAATGAAACCCCGCATCTAGAAATTCTTCCCCCTCCTGGGTCCTCCAGTCACGGCCACAAATGCCCGTCATCAGCATCATCAGCACCCCGCCCAAACATGAACCCCCCCAAAATTGCCCAACCCCTGTACCCACCAAAGTGGATAACCCTTTGGGCCCCAAGACCTTTTTGTTTGACAAAATGGTTTTGGGGTTCAGAAGGAAATGTTAAAAGATCAAGGGGATGATTTATTTCCGCCTGACCCCATTTTAAAACTGATGCCATCTAGGGGGTTTAAGGAAGCCGGTCAACGGCAAAAACCCCCGGGGGGTCGGCAACCCCTTTGCAGTCCCCCTTGCTTGTACCCGCCGCTTTTTGGATGCAAAAAGCCCGGACGACCAATCACCTGGTTGATAAATATAAAGAAACGACTTTGGGCGGTTTAAACCTGGTTTTTTTCCCAGAAATTCTTGGAGGGGTTAAAACAGGGGACAGGGGGAAAGACGTTGGGGTAGGGGGTTCCAAAAAGGGTCCCGCCAAAAAAAAGGGAAAGGGGGGCGGCCCGCAGAAGCCCTGAAAAATTTTCCCGCCACCAGGGTTTCACGCAACCCCGCTCCCGTTTCGCCGTAAAAAAGGCCCAGGACCCCTCAACCGGGGCCCTTTCTTTGAGCAACCTTTAAAAAATTCCCCCCAGCGATTTCATTTCCCCGCCTTTGCCGTAAACGCATAATTAAGGCAAGAACCTTAAGGGGTTTAAACCACCCCCAACAGGGTTCTAGTCCCCAATGCACCGAATGCATGAGTTGAAATGGAGGGAAACCCATTTGGCCCAAAAAAAGGGCCAGCCCGGGCCCCGGGGCCTCCAACCACTTTTCCACCCCCCTTTTCCCTCCCCCTTTCCTCCTCCTCCCCCACCCCCAAGCGTTCCCAGTTTCCCCAAAGTGCCCTCAAGTCATGATCATGGTTTCACCTCCGCTTCACCTCCCCCCTCCCCCGAGTACCACCATAAACCGCCAGAGACCCTCCTCCCCCCTTCTCCTTTCCCTCCGTTTGATGAGGGGGCACGCCTTTCAGGGCCACCCCTACCAGCCAGCCTTCTGTCCCCCAGGTTTGGGAGCAAAAAAACACTTTAACCCAAACCACCCAAAGCCAAAAGCCTGAATGTGGGCAATTGCCATTTTTTTGGGCCTTGGAAATGTTCCCTTTTCCGGGTCGGGTGGACCCAAGGGGTTTTCCGCCACGTCATGGCCCCCGCCCCCCCCAATACCAGATGCCGAGCGGGGAATTTTTTTTTGGCCCAAGAAAAGCCCCCCCCCGGCCAGCCACGTGTAAAAAAAAAATTTTCCCAAGCACGTTTGTCCATCGTGTCCGGAAATTTTCCCATCTCACCACCGAAAAATTTGGACTAAAAAGCACGGCCAAGGCCGCAATATCTCTGTGACAGCTCATTTGGGTGAGCGGGTGGATGTCCGGGGGGTGACGGGGGCTCTCAGGCTGGGCGCCTTTTTTCAAAACCGCAGGGATGGTCAGGGATTTTTCCCCAAAAGGTCCCTGGGGGCATCACGGGGCCAAAGAAAAAACCCAACCCCCCGTTTTGAAATTAATTTTCCCTTTGGAGACCGTCCCAACACAGGTCGGGAGTTTTGGGGAAAGGCTCTCCGCAACGAGACCAAGGTTTGTTTTGGTGACAAAACCCCTTTTGCCGGGAAAGGGTGGTGTGCGAAACGGGCGAAATCTGGGGCCGCCCTTAAGATGGGTTTTAGGCGGAAGCATTTCCCCCTTGCCGGGCACATGCCATGAACCTTGTCGTCCAGAAATTTTTTAAAAAAGCTATCCCGGGACTGGACTGCCTGCTGAAGAAGGCCCCGAGGCTGAGTTCGCACTTCCCCGTTCGCACCCTGTTTTTGTCCCGCCGGCTGCGTTGCAAAGCTTTAGCTCGGCCTCCCCTAAACCGTCCTTTGTTGACGGGGGCAAAAACGCTGGAATTCCACCCCCCCCAAAATCTCCACGATTGTGGGAGCAGCAAAATGCCTTTACCAGAAACGAAGGGGACAGGGGGCCCCTGACAAGCAGGGGTGCGGCCCCTTTCTTTTTGGTTGAGCCACCGAAAAGGGGAAAGGCGGGTTTAAAGACTCGGGAAACCATTTTTTGCTATTTTGGGAAGAAGCCCCCAAAAAGGGTCAGTGGGGGACGATGCCCTTGCCCGCGAGCATTGGGGCGACCTTAGTTCTGGAACGATCTTTGGGAAACCCCGAAACATCAGGCCCTCCAGGAGGGAGGGGGAAAACCGGACAAAATGCGACACAGCCTTTCTCCCCAAACAAATCCACAAGGCCCGACATTTTTCCCTCAATTTTAATCGGCCCTTCCCATCAGGCATTTTTTTCCCAGGGCCCAGAGCTAGGCAAGGGGGCACCTCAGCTTCAGGGTGAAATCTTTCCTTGAGGCAAGACAGGGCTGTGTTGAACGTCCCGGGAAGGAAGGGGATAGGGGGAGGAGGAGGAAATTCCTAGAAAACCGACGTCCCTCCCCTTGGAAAAGGGAGGTTGGCGGAAAATTTTAAGGCAGATGGGGAAGATGAGTTTGTTAGTCCCCCTCAACCCAAGGTTTTGGGAACCAAGCTCCCCCTCTCACATGATTGCTTGGATTCCCCCATTTCCCCAAAAAAGACCCGCATTAAGGCCATAAAAAATAAACAACAGTTACGGGGTGGCCACCCTCCTGGACCCCCCCCCGGTTAAAAAAACAAAAACTCAGCACTTTCCTTCCACCCCCCCAAAATAGAGAGTAAAAAGCAGGAAAGGGAGACCTTGTGTTTGACCCAACGGGGAACATCTGTTGCTCTGCTTCTTTTTCCCTTCAAATGTCAGGGTGGAACAACCCACGACGTGACAGCAGTAATGCCAAGAGCCGTAGGGGCAGAACCAGCAGCAAAAGGTGGCAAAGCCAAAAGGGGGTGACCTCGGGCAATTTTTTTTACCCCTCACCCAACGCTTTCAATGCGGGCCACGATACAACCCCCCCAAGACCAGCTTAAATCAGGGGTGCAGACTATCTGCGCCAACACCGATGTTTTTGTATGTTTTTTCCGGGCCCAATTTAAATTCTGGGGATCCCAAAAAGGACGAATGGCCCGAGCTGGCTCGCCAAAGCCATAGAGGTGTTTGTCCTGCCCCGCAGCCACTCATATCGAGCGGACCTTCAGGGACAGCCAGGGGTCATTTAAAAAACAAACGCATCCGGCCCCCTTTTCCCCAGATAAAGGGACGTTTACTTTTCCCTCAAGATGAATCAGGGAAGGATCCTTTATGAAAGTTTTGGCCCCCAATTTTCCGAGGTCACCGATTTTGTTGCTGGTCTACTTCAAAATTCCTCTCCAAACAGAAATGGTCCCTTGAAAAAAAAAAATTTTTAAAAAAAAACATTTTTTACTGCAATTTTTAAACTCAATTCCCAACAGTTCATTTTGCTGGTTTTGCTGTGAGGGGAAATAAAAGACACCAAGGTTTTCATTACAAAACCAATTCCATTTTTCTCCTTCCCTCCTTTAGAAAATTTTTTACAATTTTCAATGTTTTTGGGAAAAACCCTTTTTTTTTTCCCCCACAATTTTTAACAGTGGCTGAAATAAAATTTTTTAATTTTTGGGGTCATGTTGCTTTTAGATACAGCAATAAAACATTGGGCCCTTTTGGGAAAAGAAAAAGTGGCATTTTAAGTGGGATTTTTCCCTTCACAATTTTTTTAAAAGTGGCTGAGAATTTATATTTTTTAATTTTTTGGGGTCATTTTTTGTGAGATTTCAGCAATAATCAAGGTCCCCTTTTTAAAAAAATGTTTGGGTTCTAAGTGGCATTTCTCCTTTCACAATTTTTAACAGGGCGGAAAGTCCCTTTTTTAAATTTTTTGGGGGCAAACCGCTTTGAAAACAGCAAAAACTAAAAAGGCCCCCAATTTTAAAAAAAAGTTGTTTCTAATAGACAATTTTTTTTCTTCACAAAAGGGCAAACGGTTTGGGCTTCCCAAAAAGGTCATGTTTTTGAAAATTTTTTTGGGGGGTTTTTTTTCGGGCAACAAACTATAACCCTTTTTAAAAAACCCCTTTTTTCTTAAAAAAAAAAAATTTGGGTTTTCCTAAAAAAATTTGTTTTCAATTGGGCAAAAATGGGGTTCAAAAAGGGTTTTTAATTTTGGGGGAAATCAGGAAAAACCCGGAATTATGAGGACATGGGGTTAAAACGGCAAGGCAAAAAAGGGCCTTTGGGTTTTTGCCCAAAATCCCCTTTAACATACTTTTCCAACCTTTTAATTTAATAACCCCAAACCCCTTTAAACCCACCCTTTTTTAAAAAATAGAAACAAAAACATTTTTTTGGTTGGGGGTTCCACAGAATTTTAAAAAAGGGTTTTTCCCGGAATTAAAGTACAAAAAACCCGGGGTTACCCCCCAAAATTTAGCCCGTTAAAAAAAATTTCCCCTGGGAATTGTAAAAGGGAGGACGGAAAACATGGAAGTGGGGGGTTTATTTCCCCCGGGAAAAAACGCCTTCAAAATGGGGTTTTCACCCCCCAAATTTTAAATTTGGGGGGCCCTTTTTGGGTCAAGTGTGGCCCAGGACAGGTATAGTCAATTTTCCCCGGGGAAACAAAAAAGGTGGTTGAAAACTCCTTTTTCCGCACTTTTTTTAAAATTGGGGGATGCAGGTTTGGGGCCATGCTGTTGGGGGAGGACAGGTATATTAAATGTCCAGTGAAACTAAAATGGTGGTTTTAAAGACTCCTTTTTCCGGCAAATTTTTAAATGTTTGGGGGCATGCCGGTTTTTTGGGGGGCCCTGCTGTTGGGCCCAGGACAGTAAAGTCAAAGCCAGTGGGAAAAAAAAAAGGGGTTGAAAGCTCCTTTTTTCCCGGGACCCTTTTTAAAAATTGGGGGGGCAGAGGTTTTTGGGGTCATGCTGTGGGCCCCGGAAGGTATTTGGGCAATGTCCAGTGAAACTAAAATGGTGGTTTTAAAGACTCCCTTTTTCCCCACTTTTTAAATTGGGGGGCATCAGGTTTGGGGCTCATGCCCGTGGCCCAGGACAGGATAGTAAAGTCCGTGAAACTAAATTGGGGGTTGAAAGACTTTCCCTTTTTTCCCGGGACTTTTTTAAAGTTTGGGGGGCATTTAGGTTTTGGGGGCCCTTTCTGTTTGGGCCCCAAAAGGAATAAATCAATGTCCAGGGGAAACTAAAAAGGTGGTTGAAAGACTCCTTTTTCCCGGGACTTTAAATTTGGGGTCATGCAGGTTTGGGGGCTCATGCTGCGTTCCAGGAACCCGGGATATTCAATGCCATTCAAATAACATGAAAGGGTTTAAATCATACTGCCCTTCTGGCACTTTTTAAAATTTTTGGGTCAAGCAGTTTAAGGGTTCCCTGCTGTGGGGAAAAAGACAGGGAAAGTGAATTTTGGGGGTGTTTTTTTTTTCTGTGGCCTTTTTTTAAACCCTAAGTGTGTTGCCTTTAAGGGTGTAGCACTATCCATTTGACTGTTGGGGGATGTTAAATTTCCCGCTTCTCCAGCCCGGTATGGGTGTAAGAATTAAGGTTTTTTGTTGCCCCCATAGACTTTAATGGAAAAACCCCCCGCAAACGACTGCTCAATAACTGAAAAACCCTTATCGATGGTGGCCGACTATCGACAAAACGCCCGATGTTCCGGGTAGCCCCCGAAAACGCTCAACACTAGTGGGAAAAAAATTTAAAAAAAGGGTTTTTTCTATCCAATTTTATTCTGAGTTTTTTTTTTTTGTTACCCCATTTTACTTTTTGGTCAGTGGGATTTTTTTGGCTAGTACAGTCTCCATGTGTTTGGAAAAAAAACCAGGTTTGAAAATAGTTGGTAAATATTGTTTATCATATGTCTACTTTATGTTGACATGATTTTTGTCTTTTTTATTTAGGAAGTTAGAAGGCTTAAAAATGTATTAGCAATTTTTCTAATTTTCTAGAACATTTTCAGAATTTATTTATGCTCCCCCATAAATCACCATATTTTAAAAGCTGTACACCCTAATGTGTTTAAAGAGGAACTATCTCCAGCAAACATATTAAGTTATATTATAGGAGAGAGAATATAAATACACCTAAACATGAAATTTATTATTTTTGAAGGCATAATTACTATAAATATGGGTATTTTATTATGAGAGAACCTTCTAGTAAGCAGCTAATGAGAGCAGCTATCTTGAGATTGGCAGTTCACCATATTGTGTCCATATTGGACATGCCCAGTGATTCCAAGCTTGTATGCTCCAGGATTCCAAGCTTGTATGCACTGCAATCTCAGCAGTGAGAGCCTCTTATCAACAGCAACCCTACAGAGTGTGAAGAACTTTACAGGCATATCAATTTAGTTTATGTGCACATGTCGAATATTTTCAGCAGAAAAATTCTGTGCAGAATGCATGGCAGAAGTCTAAGGGCGACATGTATGATCGGGCTTTTCGCCCGATTTCTGGCGTATACCACGCCTCCCGCCCGAAAATCCCCCCTGTCGGACGCAGGGATGCGGTGTTAGGCGCAGCATTCGCCACTTTCAGCCACTTTCGCCACTTTTCAGTTCTGGGGCGGGACGTGGCGCGCTCGAAAACTCCGAGGCATGTACGATCGCGGCTCGCCAAAGCGCGGCGCAAGGCAGCGCTTGCCAGCTCCGACAAGCAGACCTAGTTTATTTTGGTCTAAATGCTCCGGCAGAGGCGAAGTGAAGCAAGAACGGAACATGTGAAGAAACATAGAAGATCGTATCCGAAATCTCGGTGCTCAGCTACGTGCAGCATGGAGTATGATTCCGAAAAAATCGCCTTTATAAAGGCGAAAAACATTGTCAGAAAAGAGCTCAACCTCAAAAATAAAAAATAAATTTAAAAAAATCACATTCCAAAAATCTAGAACGGCGCAATATCAAGAATTAAGATATTTTGGGAAAATTTCCGGGAAATACAGTAATTAAAAATTTTGAAAGCATTCTCATTGGTCGGCATAAACCGACAAATCAGAATAGGAGCGACAGTGAACCATTAAAACCTATGGAGAACTAATTGACCAATCAGAATCAAGGCGGGGCAGTTCAAAATACTGTAAAAATGCTGAAAAGAGCTGATTGGCTGAGCTAGCGGGCTTGGCTATCTTGGCCAATCAAATAAGGAGTGACAAAGACCCATTATATCCTATGGAGAAGTTTTGACCAATCAAAATCAAAAGGCGGGACAGTTTTAAAATACAGTAAAAAAACAGAAAAGAGCTGATTGGCTGAGCTAGCGGGGCTTGGCTATCCCAGCCAATCAGATCGGGAGCTAAATTCTCCCATTGTATCTATGGAGAGATCGGCGCACTGAAATCTGGGTGCTCAGCGCCGTGCGGCATGGAGTATTAAAAAAAAAATCATTTTATTAAGTGAAAAAATTTATCAGATAAAAGCGAAACCTTTTACAAAAAATCATTTAAAAACCCCGAACAACGCGTTTGTCGCCGAGACCCGGCGCTACTGGGGAAAATTTCAATATAGAGAATCGCCGGGAAATACAGAAATTTAAAATTGTTTTAAGCTTTTCTGATTGGTCGGCAAAACCCCCAAAATCAGAAAAGCGACAGTGGCCCTTCTATCCTATGGAGGAGTTTGCCCAATCAAATAGGAGCAACAGGGCCCCCTTTTTAAACCTTTGGAAAAATATTGACCAATCTTTTAAAAGGGCGGGACAGTTCAAAATACAGTAAAAAGGCGAAACAAGGTTGGTTTGAAGCTGGGGGGCTCGCCCAGTTTTACCAATCAAGGGGAGCTACTTTCCATGAGTTCATGGGGAAAAAAAATTTCCGAGTGACCCTTTTTGGTGGGCTAATTTAAAAGGGGCGGGGTTATTTGGCCCAATGGGAGGCGAGTGACGCCCCTTTGGGTTTTTTTCAATGCAATCTGAAATAAAACGACATGGCCGAAAACAAATGATAAAACTGCCGAAGTTTGTACCCATGTTATATAAAATGAATAATAATATGGGGGTAAAGAAAAAAAAAATATTAATTAATAAAATCATGTTTATTTTTTTTATTTTGTTAGCCAAGGAAATTTATGGGTTCAACGAAAATAAAGAATAAAAATTATTTTTTTGATTTAATTTTTTTTTTTATGGCCGATCCTCCAAACACAATGGGGGAATAGTTGCGCTCTGATTGGCTAGGGTACCAAGCCCCGCACTCGGCCAATACGCTTTTTCAGTCTTTTTACTGTATTTTAAACTGTCCCGCCTTTTATTTTTTATTTTTCAAAAATTCTCCATGGATATAATGGGGCTTTTCTTTTTTTGGGTCATTTCTTTTAATTGGGTCCCCTTTTTTTCTCTTTTCCCCAAAGGGTTTTTAAAGGGACATGTTTTCTCCTATTCTGATGGGGTGGTTTATCCCCCCCAAGAAACTTAAACAATTTGAATTACTGTATTTCCCGGCAATTCTCTATAACCCAATTCCTTATGTTGCGCCGGTCTCGGCGACAAATGCGTTGTTCGGGATTTTATTACTGTATGTTTATAGAAGGTTTCAGCTCTTTTTCAGAGAATATTTTACACTTAATAAAAATGATTTTTTTATTCCTACTCCATGCCTCACGGCGCTGAGAGCCGAGATTGCATGCGCCGATCTCTCCATAGACTACAATGGGAGAAGTAGCTCGCGCTCTGATTGACTGGGATAGCGAAGCCCCCGCTAGCTCAACCAATCAGCTCTATTCTGCATTTTTACAGTATTTTGAACTGTCCTGCCTTAGATTTTGATTGGTCAATAATTCTCCATAGGTTTTAATGGGTCTCTGTCGCTCCTATTCTGATTTTGGGACGATTACTCCATTGTTAGGAAGGTGTAAGAGAAGGGAAAGGTAGATGGTATCTAATGTTGTTATCTGGAGATTTTTCCTTTTTCCCCCTATCTATGCTGGATTGGGACACCTCCTACTGAAGCAACATACTGGGTCATCAAACCGTGAGTAACAGGAATAATTGTGTATCTATGTTGAAGTTATCATGAATGGTGAGAGAGACTCCATTCCTAATCTAATATAATATTCTAGACTGAAGTGTATATATACAGAGAGATTGGTGTTTTAAATTTATTGTATAGTATTATGTATGTAGTATTTTTAAAAGGAACTGATTAAAAGTTATTTTTTAGTGGGGCCCTTTTGGTAAATTTCTGTGAAGCTGAGCTAGCCAAGCCCCCGCTAGCTTAACCAATCAGCTCTTTTCTGCATTTTTACTGTATTTTGAACTATCCCGCCTTTAATTTTGATTGGTTCAAACTTCTCCATAGGCTATAATGGGTCCCTGTCGCTCCTATTCTGATTGGTCGGTTTCTGCCGACCAATGAGAATAGCTTTCAGAATTTGAATTACTGTATTTCCCGGCAATTTCCAATATCCTAATTCTTGAATTAGGATATTGAAAAGTGATTTTGTTTTATGTATTTTTAATTTTTTAGGTTTCAGCTCTTTTTCTGAGAATGTTGAACACCTTTATAAAGGTGATTTTTGATTCATACGCCGCACCGACATGTGGAATGATTTCCCGCTGTTTTCCAGCCTGTCTCGCATCGGAACAGATTTTCAGCGCTGTCCCTTCTGCGCCTAAGTCCCGCACTGCACCCCACACACTGGCGAGGTGCAGGGAACTTTTCCCCGCATGTACGAGCGCACCTCCTCGGGCGGTGAATCTTAGGCGCAGCGCCGCACTGCGCCTCAGTCCCCGCACTGCGCCCCACACACTGGCGAGGCGCGGCGGACTTTTCCCCGCATGTATGACCGCACTACCTCCGGCAGCGAAACTCAGACGCAGCCCCGCACTGCGCCTAAGTCCCGCACTGCGCCTAACACACTGGCGAGGCGCGGCGGACTTTACATAGTATGTATGACCGCGCCACGGCGCCAACATAAATCAGGTGGAGATTTCGCCGAAAAATGGCGGAAAAGCGCGCCCCGACCCGGCGAGCTTCATACATGTCGCCCTAAAAGCATACCATTAGGTTTCTGCTGCAGATTTTCACTAATCAGCACAGATTAGTTTTATTTTAATGCAGATAATCCACATGTTGGCTGATGCGGAATCCAAGCATATTTCGCATCAGGCAGCCGATATGTGGATTAGCTACATTGAAACAAGGGTAATCCGATGCGTCGCTTGGACATAATGAATGGGATGCAGATATCATGTGCTTTGTGATACAGATTCTGCAGTTCATTCTGTGTCACAATCCCTCATATGAACATAACCTTATTCTAGTACGATAATTTCCCTGAATTTAGTAATTTAGCAAATAATTAACAGACTATTTTAGTTATTTTATGAAAGTTTGTAACTGGCAGAAGAAATCATCACAAATGTGATGATACTGAAGGGCCTTTTTTATGACAATGGGGGGCAATGTTTCAAACCCAACAGAAGACAACAGACTGTATAATGCAGATAAATTAGATCAAATAAAGGATACAAAAGTGTATCAGAATATAATATTTAATCCCTTGGATTTCAGTAATAAAATATGAATTACTAGTAAGTGTATGAAGTTTTTGATGATGACATAGGCATCACAAGTGTTAATTTACCCCCTACTGACATATGACATTCCCATACGTAATAGGCAGGAAGGGGTTTCCACAAATTGTGGGTACATCATAAGGATTGTGTGGGTTCACAAGCAGAGCCTGCAAGATGGGAGCATAGAACCAGCTGTACATGACCAGGACTGGAGCATGCTTTTTAACCTTTTACATGCCGTGGTCAATCGTGATTGCGGGGTGCCGATGGCTTTTATGGCAACTTTGAAGCCTAACAAAGGCTTCCAGGTTCACCTGTGACATCACCACGCCTAGCTGTGCCTGGAGAGCTAAGATGCATAGCAGTACAGTAATGTTGTATTGTAGCAACAATCTAATAGATTGCTGAGTCAAGCTCATATGGGGACCAGTAATAAAATATTCAAGGTAAAAAAAAAGTGAAATAGTAAAAAGAAAGAACATAAATAAATAAAACACGTGCACCACACTTTACAAATGCCAATCACCCCCCAAGAAAATCAAAAATATAAAAGTTCATCATCGTCATCGTGAGAAGAGAGTGGCAGCTTACGCGTCAGGCAGTGGCTCAGCCGGCAAGTCGGTAGTGTGGCCGGGAGTCAGCAGGTGGCAGCAGTGTGAGGTTGGGAGCGAGTCAGCTGCAGAAACACTCAGTGCGGAGCATTGGTGGTAAAATCATCTACTCGGCGGTGTGGCAGTTTTCTGCCAAGACACCTGAGGACACGAACATGGCTATAGGTAGAATCTGTAGACAGAAAGTAAAGCGTGACCAGGGACCTAACATTGGCACCACAGCCCTGAGTCAACATATGCAGCTTTCACCATACAGTGGCCTGGGAGAAAAGTGTCTCAGATGTGGTGGTCCATCCTGCCACAGCAGAAGCACCCAGTGGCACGCCTCCCATTTCAGGCAGTCAAGGCTCCACCACCTTGCTGAAGGGAGTTGTCTGTCTTTCCCATCATCTACTGGTCCAGATGCTCCTGCTCCTCAACACTCATGGTGCCAGCAGTCGTTCACGAGGCGATTGCCAAGAGACAGCATTATGCGTCTAGCTATCCCAAAGTGCAGAAGCTGACCGTGCTCCTGTCAAGTTGGTGGTACTGCAGTCCCTCCCTTTTCAAGTGGTGAACTCTGCACTGTTCAGAGAACTGGCCAGGAAACTTTGCATGCACTTTAGTCATTGCTACACTACACTCTCCTTGAGCTGAACAGAACAGAGAAACTATGAACAGAGAAAAACAGAGAGAAATCTATGAACAGAGAAAGGTCATTAATGATTTCTTGATGATCCAAGTGGACTGGAATACTCCACTGTGTAATTTTTATGTCAGCTAATGGCAGCTCATGCATTACACCTGCCTTTTTGCACGCCCCCTTTGAAAAGGCCACGTTTTTTTGTCAGTTCTAAGGACAAAGGGTTTTGAATACGAAATTTTCCACGCTTCATGTTTTGGGAAAACAAAAGCTGAAAAATTCTGTCTGGTCAGGGGAAACCGGGGGACGGGGCGCCCTAATCTAACCCCCCACATAAACCCCATTTGGGGGGCCTGAATGGGGGGGAAGGAGGAGGAGGGGGAAAAGAAAAGGAGCACAAGCAAGTGCCCTGAAAAAAGAGGTTTTTTCACAATACAGAAAAGGAGCGGGGAGCGGGCCCGGGAGGATAAAGGAAGGACAGGAAGATGACCCAAAACACACCTTTAGAAATATACAGGGGAGATGGGGGGCGTGAGCCCCTCAAAAGCCCTTTTGGTGTTTGGCCCGCTGCTTTATGATTTGCCTGGTTTGTGACAGCCCAATTAACCCCACCATTTTGGCGAGGGAAAACTTCTGGCTCTCAACCATCTTGGACCCTTTCGCTCCCCGGTCAAAATGGTGGGCATTTTTTTAAAACCACTGCTAAGTTGGGGGGCCCAAACTAAAACATAAAAAATAAAACCCACCCTTTTGTAGTCAGTTGCCCGCTCCCCAATCTGCCCATTTCCATATTTAAACATTTCGACCTGTTTTTTCCCCCCCCCGAAAGGGGTTTTAAAGGAACCCACCACAGCGCCCCTGGACCCAGACCCTAAACCCCGGGGGATTTTTTCTGGCTACCTCCTAAAGCACTATTTATGCTGCCACCCCCCCGTTTCCCCACACATCTGTTCCCAAAATTGCTCCTTAAAACCACCCTTTCTTTTTTTACCAAGGACGGTTTTATTTGATACCCACCCCCCCACTCTTCATTTGGGCCTTTTATGTAGCCTTATGTGCTGCGGGCCAAACCTCACCACTCAGATCTCATAAATGCTGCTGCTTTTAAATTTTCCACTATGTCCCCCAAAGTAGCTCCGGCTTGATTTTGCTGTTACTGCCAAAAACCTTTTCCAATTAGTCCCCCAAAGCTGCGGGCCCCCTTAAAAAATTTTGACTTTTTGTTCCATTTCCCCCCGGCCTGATGCTGCGGCGGGTTGGGCTGCCGCCCCCTCCACACTGTTTAATTGGCCCCCCTTCCTTTGGCCTAATCTTTGCTGCGGGGCCTGCCAATTTTGGCCCCACCTTTTTTTTAAATTAATCCTGTTTCCACCCTCCACCCTCTTTTTACTTTTGCCCAAAGGGTTTTGGTTTTCCCCCTTTTTTTAAATTCTGTCAAAAAAGGAAGGGAAAAGGAAAAAACCACAACCATTGAGTCTTGGGAAAGAAGCCGGGGGGTTAGTATGACAGGGTCCTTTTTTTTGCATAAAGGATTTGTAAAAAGAGAAGGTAGCCAAAAGCAGGGGGGGATAAAAAACACAGAACCATGCAAAAAATTAAATTTCCCTTTAAATTTTTTTTTTTGGGGATAAACCCTCCTGTATTTTTTTGGGCTCAAGAATGTTTGGATTTTTTCCCAAAAAGAAAGAAAGAAAACTAAAGGGGATAAAAGGGAAAGAGCATAATGTTATTGACGAAATTTGCAAAATTACTGATGCCCCCCCTCCCCAAACCCCTTTTTTTGGGGGGGTTTTTTACTTATATCGCTTTTAAAACGAATTCACCAAAATTTAATTAAAAAAAAATGAACTTTTTTCCCCACAGTTTTCAATATCCCAAGAGACTGATCTGGGGGAAATTTGAGAGGGTTTTTTAGGGAGGGTTTTACCAAACACCGGGTTTTTTGACACAAAATTTTCCCCAAAAAAAAAAGTGGAAAAAATTAACTCTTGGCCAAAAATTAAAATCCCCCCCCACAGTCTGAAGTTTAAAGGATTTCAGGCATGTATGTTTGGGAGAAATAAAACAAAACCCTTTATTTGACTCAAGTTCCCCACACAAAAAAAAAAAGGAGAAAAAAACCCCCTGGTAAACTACCCTCAAAATGAATGATATATAATTCAAAAATTTAAAGGGGGAGAAATATACACACCCTGGGATTTGACTCCAAATTAAACCCCCAAACAAGAGGATAAATTTAAAACCCCGGGTAATTTAAAAAAACCCCACACATTTAAAACCCGATGGAATTGAGGTTATGTGGGGCTGGAAAAAAAACCACCAAACCCTTTTTGCCCCTTTGGAAAAAACCCTTTTAAATTTCCCCACAAAACCAAAAGGAATAACAAAAAGTAAAAACCCCAAACCCTTTGGGGGTTAACCCAAAATACCCCCAAACCCCAGGGGAACCAAATGGAATTGAGGCGTTTATGGGGCAGAAATAACCAAATACCATGGGGCTTTTTTGGAGAATACCCCAAAACTAAAACGAAATAATTTTAAAACCCATATTTTCATAGAAAAAAAATTCTGTTTATAATTTTTATTTGCCCATTGCAAAAGAAAAGCCATTTAGAAAACTGTTCATTTTCTGTCTTTTGGATAAATTTTTTTCAATAAAGACTGTGAATAAATCTTGACTTAAAAATTTTAATATTTTTCCTATTTGTTTCCCCATTTCCCAAAAAAACTTTTTTTAAAAATCTTTTCTAAATTTTTTTTTGTAATTTTCCCGAGTGTTTCCCAAAGGTCAAATTTTTTGTTTTATGAGGGGAAATTCTTTTCTGTTTTAAAAACGCGTTGTTCCCCAAAGTTTTCTTTAAAAAAAAAATTTATTTCAAATAAAAATTTTTTTTCTTGCCAATTTTTTTTGTGAGTAAACCATAAGGTCATTTTTTCTGGTTTTTTTGGGGGCAAAAGGGGCCCCTGTAAAAGCACCGTTAGTAAATCCTAATTTAAAAAAAATTATTTCACATACTCAAAATTTTTTTTGCTAAATTTTTTTCTGAGTGTCATTTTTGCTGGGTTTTTTGGGGGCAGGCTCCCGTAAAAAGGGGGGTCTGGGGTGCCCTTTGAGCAGAAAATCCCCTCAGTGGCCCAAACAAAAAGGGCCCAATGATTGTTTAAAAAAAGGGAAATAGTTTTTTGTAACGGGGGGGGCCTCATTTGAAATTTGCTGCATGGGGCCCCTTTAAAAAAGGTTAATAAGACTGACGGCAAGCCCTGCCCACCGCGCATCCCCCATAACAATGGCACTGGGCCAAACTGAAAACCCGCCATGTTCACTGTTTGGGAAATTTTTTGGGTGCCAAACCACATATATGACAATTTTCTTGGGCCCCGGAAAAAAAAGTGGGTGGGGGACCCCCTTCCGGGTTTCCATGTCCCCTTTCCAAAGCCGGTTCCCTTTTTAAATTTTTCCCAAAAAACCCCGTGGCAGCTGCTAGCGCTGCACCTTCCATAGCTACGCTGTCCTCATCTTTTCAGTTAGCCATTAAAAGGAATTAATTATTTTAATCTGTGAATTTTTTTCTGTGACTCTTAGAGCCAAATTTTATTCACTAAGTTGTTCCACATATCCATTTACTGTTATGGATGCTAATTGCAGCTTCTCCTTGCCTGCATGGGTATACAAATTAACCAGAACATCTTCTCGCATTGACTTTAATGGGGTTCAAAGTTCGGTTCGAGTTCAACTTGAACTTCGAACTGCAGTTTCATAGTTAGTACGGTTGAAAAAAGACACGTGTCCATCAAGTTCAACCAAGGGTGGGGAAAATGTGGGGGAAGGGACAGAGACAAGGACTTTAAGCCCAGCCTCACGACTGGTTAATGCCCTGAAGTCCACAAGGCAAGGGCCAATCTGCTCCAGCGGAGAACCTATCTCTGACCCCAGAGCCTGCACCAGCCAGGATCAGAATTTTACATAGCTGCATACACATTAATATTTTTTAGTTCCAGGTAGGGATCTAAGCCTTTCTTGAACTCCTACAGTTCCTGCTGTGACCAGCTTTTCAGGCAGGCTATACCACAGATACAAATTTCTTAAAGTGAAGAACAATCTCCTCTGGAGATTGAATCCTTTTTTCTCTAGTCGAAGGGAATGTCCCCTTGTCTTTTGAGGGGCCTTCACTTGAAATAATTGTTCCCCATACTTTTGTAGGGACCATTTATATATTTATATAAATTAGTCATGTCCCCCCGAAGCCGTTCTTTTCTAAAGACCCAAATAAGTTCAAATTTACTAACCTCTCCTCATAACTAAGATGCTCCATTCCCCTTATAAGTTTGGTTGCTCATCTTTGTACTCTTTCTAGCTCCTTTACATCTCTTCTATACACGGGGGCCCCAGAACTGAAAGCATATTCTAAGTGAGGTCGCACCAATGCTTTGTAAGCGGGGTAGAATTACATCCTTGTCCCGTGAGTCCATGCTTTTTAATACACGCCAAATTCTTACTTGCCTTAAGGGCAGCTGATTGACATTGCATCTGTTCTGTAGTCTGTGTTCCACAAGAACCCCCAGATCTTTCCTAACAAGCGATTCTCCATGTTTTTCTCCCCCTAGGACATATGATGCCTGTAGATTATTTCTACCCAGATGCAGAACCTTATATTTATCCACATTGAACCCCATTTGCCAAGTGGATGCCCAAGCACTCAGTGTGTCCACGTCTGCTTGCAATTTATGAGCATTTTCCATAGATTGCACTACCCTGCATAGCTTGGTGTCATCTGCAAAAATTGAAACCGTACTATTGATCCCTTCCACTATATCGTTAATTCGAGGTACTACTGCGCTTATCACTACTTGTGAGGATGACCTAAAATGCAAAAAAAAAAAAAAATAATTGCTTGGTCCTCAACCCCTTACCGCCGACGCCAGTTTTGACCTCTCTGACAGAGCCTCATTTTTTAAATCAGACTTGTCACTTTATGTGATAATAACTTTTTGATATGTTTACCTATCCATGTAATTCAGAGACTGTTTTCTAGTGACACATTGTGCTTTAAGTTATTAAGATATTTAGGTCCATACAATCCATGTTTATTTGTACAAAATATTGTGAAAAGTCGGAAAAACTACAACATTTTCAAAAAAAATTTCTACGTATAAGACAGATAGTTATTCTACATAAAATAGTTTATAACTAGCATCTACCATATGTCTACTGTAATAACACTATTATATGTCCAAACACACTCCATCGGCTGAACCTCACCAAATTAAGGTTCCCTCTCATAGTAAAGAACCACTCTCTTATATCAGAATATCTCAATCACAAAACATAGAGAGTAACTGGGATATAAAAATAACAATCTTTAGTAATAACATATTAAAATCCTACAACCCTAGACACGATTCAAAAGGGATCCCACATAAGACAGGTCCATTCATTATAATCACAATATAGATATAATATAGATGTAATGCAGGGAGGCACACCATTTCAACATGTATAATATGACATTGCTATTGATGAGATATGCCAATTGTCATTCAGAGTATTAGCTGACATACAGAGCCCCAGATTAGAAAAGTGTATCAGAAAAGTATTACTAATTACAATGGCCCAGAGTGCCTCACCAGAAGAAATCGAATAGACCGGTCGCCCTGACGCACGTTTCGCAAATCTTTAGCTTTTTCAAGGGGTATGCATGCTCAGTGAGCTCTCCCCAGTTAAATACCGCCGCGTCTAACACCCACAGCTGGGGCATGATGCGGCGCATGCGCAGTGTTCCGAAGGAGAGAGGCCGATGCCCCACTTCCGGCGATCCCGCACCAGCGCGCATGTGCTGAAGAAACAACTTCCGCACATGTGCCCCGCGCGTTAGAGGACGCCGAGCGAGGGCCGGCATCCATCTCCTCACACCGCGCACGCACACTGCTCCCAAAATGCCGTGACCAAAACCAAGCATCTAACTTCCAGCTTGGAGACTAAAGGATGCCATCCACCAATGATGTCCAGTATGTCAAATGACAAAAAAGCGTTACAATATCATTCATCACATACGTATAATCAGTATATTATATCTACAAGTAGCGTAATCTGTAGACTCTTTTTCATTCACAAGTATAATTTCTCAAAACAGAATATCAAAAAATAGTTTCTATGATGTAATTATCACACTCATTTATAAGAAGTACAGTAGCTATATTAGTCATCGCTTGTCTCTGAGGGTCATCAAATGGCAGTCCTTAGGATCTCATTCTCCCAATATTGGTATATATTGCAGATGCATTGGACCACGAAATACATTCCACATCATGCCACAGATCATAAATGAAAACTAAAAAGTTGAAAAATCACTGATTTAAAAATTGATTAAAAAGAGGAAAAATATATAATGCAGAATCCAAGGATAACAAATGCAAAAAACTGGTGAAGACATTTAAAGGAAGGAGCTAAAACTCAATTTTTCATTTAATCCATTAGGGGTCATGGTATCAAGTGAGACAATCCATTTTGCCTCCTTTTGTTCCAAAGATCTCATCGCATTCCCTCCTCTAATTCCAAGATGGATCAAATCAATGCCATGCACTTTCAATAATTTTGGATCACTTCCATGATATTTAAGGAAGTGTCTAGGTAAAGTTTTTAATTGGGAAATATCCTCTACTCCCGTCGCTGCAGCTATATCCCGTACATGCTCACGTACGTGAGTTTTTAATTCGCGTGTCGTGATACCAATGTACTTCTTTGAACATGGACATTGAGCCATATAAATCACATTTTTCGATGTACATGTGATATAATGGAAAATCTGATATTCTCTTGTAGATTGTGAGTTTGAAAAAACAGTAGTTCTTATCATATGGAGAGAAGCCACACATTTACTGCAAGGGAAGAAGCCTTGTTTAGGTCCTCGTGTGCTAAATGGATATGTCTACTGTAGGATGGCATCGTTTTTTTTTTTTTTTTACGACATTGGGGGACTTGGCAATTTAGTAGTCATTTTTCACATTTTCAAGAAATTTAGCAATATAGATTTATTTTAGGGACCAGTCCAGTTCTGACGTGGCTTTGAGGGGTTTGTTAGATACCCCTATAATGACTCCATCTAAGAAACTTAAACACTTTATTTAAAAAGGAACGCATGTTTTTACATCGCTATAGTCTGATGTCACGGTTCATGCCGCGGTCCCTGCCTTGGACCGTCGGCCTGTCCGTGCCTGCCATGTCTCTGCTGGGGCTCCCTGTGCAGGGGTCCCAGCAGCCTGTGTTCTGCTATGTACTTACCTGTCCTGTCCAGTCTTGTTGCTTCCTGGTCCTGTCTGTGCTCTGCACCTTCTAGGGGGCGCGCGCGGCAGCTTCCTGCCTTTTATTCGTGTCCTGCTCCGTGCAACTTCCTCTTCACCTCTGACCTCTAGCTATAAGAGGAAGTTGCTGCCTCTACTCTGGGTCAGTTCATTGCAGTCTACAGTCTCTTGCTGTCTTCCATCTTGAGCTCCTGCCAGCATCTCAGGTCTGCTGTTGGAGACTTTAACCCCTGAGTTGCTGGTCCAGTTGCTGCTTCCCATCTGAGCTCCTGGCCATCTGTTGTTGTCTCCGTTGTCTGCTGTGTTCCTGTCCTGTATGTGCTCTCCTGTTCCCGATGTATCCTGCCGTGTTCCTGGTCTGTACCTCCTGTGTTCCGTCCAGTTTCCTGCCGATCCTGTGGTG